>PVKC010001406.1:0-50998 GCA_004027635.1 Crocidura indochinensis
TACAAATGAGATAAAAATAGGCCTATTAAGCTTCAAATACTTTATCCTAAGAAAAAGAAATTGCTTTAATACTAAACAATGCAAGTTTTATATGTGTCTGCATTAATGAATACATTATTTAAAAATGTCTAGATTCATAATAGCTGATAAGCTATAAAACTATCATTATAAATGGTATGTTATTCATTGAAAACATAGAATCTCTTAGCAAGATAGGATTAAATTCACCTTTCTTTAATATAGAAGACAACCATTTACAATATTTGTTACATACTTAAAGTCACATGTTGGGATGTTCTGTCCTTTAAAAAAACTCACTTAGAATTATTATTTTATATTGTCACCATGAAATTTCAATGTTTTTATTTGTATTGCCTTTATCATATTGATGTTGATAGGCTTTGTACTCTAAACTTTACCTCCTCAGACATTTCAGTACCAGCTGCTGCTTGAATGTTTTCCTCTATCATAGATATTTCTCACCCACACCAGTCCTTTCCTGCAACTCCTCAGTGAGTTTGTTTCTTACTGAACACCAATTCTCATATTTATTGTTTCCATTGTTTTGTGTTATCCCACCATTTTGTTTCTCTCATATACCGCATATCAGAAAAAATTATTCTTTGTCATTTTCTATCACTCTGACTAATTTCTTTCAGCATGATACTGTCTAGAACCCTCCATGGATAAGCAAAATGCATGATTTTCTGTTTTCTTATTTCCAAATAATATTCTTTGTACCATAGATTCTATATCAAGTCATCTCTATTTTTGAACACTTGAGTTGTTTTAATCTTAAAAGTGTGTTGTTTTGTGGATAATATTGCAAGGTTCATGGAATTACACATAGTTTTCTTTGCTTTGGAGGAGACTCTTGGTGTATATCCCAAGAAGTGGTATTGTTGGGTCAAATGGAAGCTCAGTTCTTAGGTTTCTTAGGAATATCCATATAGTTTTCTAGAAAAACTGAACCAATAGGCACAGACCAGTAGTGAATTTCAATCATTTGTTACTGAATTCACACAAGCATGGCTTATTCTTGTTTTCTTATTGCCGTTTTAATCATTCTTCCAAACTGTTTTCAATTTTATACATTTCCTAGATGTTGACTGTCGAAGAAATTTTGTGTTGTTTCTTCAAATCTGAATCATCTAACTAGATATATTACTTTGGTGGGTACTCATTTCACTGAGTTTTTATTATATTCCTCCAATATCTTCTTGTTCAAATGTCTTATTTGATAGATCTTTTGTGATGATTTTGGGATTTCCTTTGTATGGATAGCATGATATTACTTGAAACTTTCCATATTTTGTCTTCTTATTTTGTTTTTGTCACTTTGAATAATATGTGCCTTGATATTTTCTATTTGAGTCTGTTTTTACTGAAAAATTTCTAGCCTCTTGGATCTTCTTTGTTAGTTTTTGTTTTTGTTTTTTTGTGGGTCACATCTGGTGTTTGTTGTAGGAGACTGCTTCAACTTATACAAAATGGACTCTATCAACCATAGTTTGAACTCAGTGGAAAATTCCACTGAGCTGTATACGTGACTTATGGCATGAGCATGCCTCAGTGCTAAGGGAAATAGCTAACCACAGAAGTTAAAATTATCTAGAGCAGTTAACTGAACAGCCTGGAGGAACTTGTTCATATAAAATAGAAAATTGCCTAAATAAAAGAGATTTGTTAGAGAATATATAAAGTTTTTGAAGGATTGATGTTTTATTCTTTCATTTGATAAATGATGCAATTGTTTTGCAAAGTTGAGGATGTTGTTGGCTAAAAGTTAAACTATGTTAAAACTGAAACAAACAAGATGTTCCCTTTAGATAAGATGTTTTGCTTCTTCTGCTTGTGTCCTCTTACCCCTCCCTATTTCCGGCAGTTGGTAGATTAGAGTTAAGTCACTGCTGTTTTACCTTATTTGGAAGAAGCTTACCTTTAGATAATGGTTGACAATTTCTAAGACCGCCCTTTTTTGAAAAAGGTATAAAACCAGCACTGCTGGTAAATTAAACGCCTTTGATCAGCAGCACTTGTCTTGGACCTCTCTGTTCTAACCTCTTGAGAATTGCTTTATAGAAAAAGAAGATCAGCTCGGCTTGTGAAGACCCAGGAATTACTAGCGATTCTCTAACACTTCATCCCCACATGCCGGGGGTCCCCCAGGGGGTCGCATTTGTTACTCCTGGCTCTGCGCCTCTTGGATCTTGATGCTTGTATTGCCCAACTCTAGGAAGTATTTTTGAGTTAGTCTCTCCTAAAGGCATATTTAAACACAAATTCTATATAAAATAATATAGTTCATGCTAGATAGCAAATATAGATATCTTATTTATTATATAAAACTTTGTCATGTAACAAGTATTATTTTCTAAGTTAATAGGTCATGAAATCCACCAACAAGTGTAGTTTTATGCTGCTTTTTAGGTAAGACAGAATTTAAATTAACACTAAACATGTTCTTCAAATGTAGCACAAGACATAATTTTACCTTATCTTCTAGTTAATAATATTCTCACTGAATGTTTTACTGTGTTCTATGTCTTGGGTATCAGGGGATTTTATCCAAATACCTATTAAATAGATACTATCTATTTAGCATCTATTTACCATCTATTTAGCATCTATCTTAGCATCTAAAATGCTAAGAATAAAAAAGCTGATATGATTGTAAAAACATCAGTAGTAAACCCCTGTAACAATTTCTAAATAGGGTTCTTATGTTTAACTTAATCCCAAAACCAAAAATGTGCCACTTGTTTAAGACCAGAGAAACAATAAAGTAAAATTTAAAATGCATGCTAAGAAACTTATTACGAATAAATTAAATAAACTTAATATGCATTAATAAAAATATCTACTTGAAGATTATGTCAAGAGAGAGATATGCAGCTTTAAATTAAATTGGCTATATTATACCTAATTATAAATTGATCAGATATATGCCACATATTTGTTAATAATATGCTCTAATATGGTTTTTTCATTTTGAAGATGCTACGAAATATTTCTACTGATTCTACTGATAGAATATATATATTATTCCAGTCATATATAATAATGATTTTAAATATATTAATGAAGTTATAGTTATTAACATATAACTAATAATAGTATAAATATAAATGTAATACCTCAAAATAATGTGAGTAATTTTGCTGTTTATATCTAACTATTTAGTTTGGATACCTAAAAAAATAGTTAAGGAAACAAATACTTATGAACTTATTAATTTTATAGATAATTAAAGAACATGATATTAATTATTTTAAGTTGAATAATTCAATAGAAGTAATCTTTAATATCATGGATCATTCATTCTGTAATAAATAAGTATAAGGTAAAAGCACAGTTTAATATTAGAAAACTGTAAGGAAAACTGAACAGTCACTTAGTTTTCATGGTTATAAAAAGGCTTGTCAAAAGACTTGTCAGTGTGACCTAAAGCAAGATGAAAAGACATAGTTAGAAAAATATTTTGACACTAGGAATAGATATCACTCAAGTTATTTTCTAACCTCTATTTTCAATTTAGATAGATATACAAAATTGATAAAAATTTAGGAAAATGTACTCAAATTTTTATTTTTAAATTGTTACTGTGACATTTTATGAGCCTGTCCCAGTTAATGATGCTGGACTTATCTGCAGTTTTGTTTCATCTTTCACAAGGAGAGATATAACTTAAAATACCATAAAATGTTTAAATGGCTGATATATTTAAATTAATTCAAATTATTTAATTATTTAGATGTTTATGTATCTATAATTGAAATATTACAGTATTAAGTTATAAATGTAAAATCTTAGAAAGAATATGAAACCATATTTATGGATATATATGAAATCTAATATTAACACTTGCCATATAGCAATGGCTTAATTTTTAGGTAATATGATTTAAGAATTTGTGGCAATAGATAGAGGGAGCACATTTTTGGTACATTACTAGATGTTCTTTGATAAAGATACATCATGTGATCAAAGTACAAAAAACTTTCTCCTATTATATAAAATTAAAAAATAAATTCTAGCAATGTAATACTAGTGAAGAGAAATGCTGTGTATTACACTCCTCGCATTCAAAGCCTTTCAAAAGTTTGCTGGAAAGCAGGCAGACACACCAAAGTAAATTGTGAGTCTGGTGTTAGAACCAATTTTATCCAGATCAACCATTCTTACACTGTACTGTCTTGTATAACATCTACTGCTTGATCTACTATTTTTAAATATAGTAACAGATATGCAATCAAATTGAGGGGGATATTAAAACTATCAATATATAATTCACTGTTTTCTTCTGTGAAATACTATTTTAAAATTTATAAATTCCAGCATTTATAAACCTAGGAACATCTGTAAGTAATTCTATTGTGCTATTATGCAAACTAAGTTGTTATATTTATTTTTATATAAAAGTTAAGATAACATATTGGTTAAGATAGCATATTTGAAGACTTGACTTTCAAGATGCGAAATTCCAGATACATTTGCATTTGATTTCTTTTCTTTTTTAATAACACCTTGTGGATGTTAGGTGAATTTCAGTGTGCACTGCTGACTCTGAACTCAGGGATCACTCCTGCCAAGTCTTGAGAAACATATCGGAATGCCAGGGATTACCCTTATGATGGCAAGGGAAATACCTAAAGTGCCGTGCTGTCTCTCCAGAAACCTAATTTGAATCTTTAAGATAAATTCATTATTGTGCTTTGAAGTAAATTACTGTATCTCCCTAAATCAAATGACTTATTCAGAGATCAGTTACACTGTATTGCTCATGTAGGAAAACAATTTCTATGAACTCTGTTTTAGCAAATAAATATTTATTTATTTAATTAGCTTTATTCAAAGCTCATTAAAATAAGCTTTGTCAAAGTCAGAAATATACTCTAGAACTTTTCTATATTTATTGCAATTATTTATATTCTTATATTTGTGCTCATGTGTTGCATTAAATTGTGATATCAATTATTTACCTATGCGTAGACATTTAAATATGTGTTATAAAATCTTTCACGCACCTTTTCTTTCAGACATGCTCACATATATACATATATGTATCATAAGTTTTTAAAGTTTCAAAATATTGGACTCTCATTATAAATATATCTTCTCTGATCCTTAAATAATTTATCTGACACATCGAACAAGCTAATGATAGTCCTCTACTATTATACAGTAGTGCCAAAGTCTACACTAAAAATAATTCAGTTTTTCTTTCATGCAAACCTTTATTGTATACTTGGTTTGAAGAATTAGGCTACTTATGTATAACTTCATGTCAGGAAAACATAGCAAATTGCACTTACTAAAATGTCATGTATTTCCTATTTGTAATAACATTTTATTCCCCAGTCTATATTAAAGTTCAAAGCAACTTTCCTCATAAATAAAAATTAATATTCTGAACTTGTTCTTCAAATAATTTAATTTCCTAAAATTTTAGGATTAAAATAAAATTTTAGGAAATTAAAATTGAATTTTAATTTAATCCTAAAATTTAAATTTTCCTAAAATAGTCGAGTTCACTATTGACAAATTAATCTACCAAATACAATATCCATCAATACCCATTACCACACTTGTAACTCTAATAGCAACTTTTTTTTTTGGCTTTTGGACAACACCTGGTGACGCTCAGAGGTTACTCCTGGCAATGTGCTCAGAAATAGTTCCTAGCTGGGGGGACCATATGGGATGCTGGGGATCAAACCAAGGTCTGGGCTGGATTAGTCGTATGAATGGCAAACACCTTACAACTGTGCTATCGTTCTAGCCCCTATTTTTGTTGATGTTATATTATTTTTTAGCAACTTTATTTATACAATTTGATTACAATCATGGTTGTAGTTGATATTATATTCTAATGTTAATTTGGGTTGTAATTTTTATTTCCTTTTAAAAACATTGTACACAGGTGAAATATTCCTTTATAAATATTTTTACAATAGGGAGACATGTGATAACTACCCACTATCAAGTCTTATGATTATGAAACACGAAATTTGATTTATAATAACATAATCATGCTTAAACTCACATTATCATATTAAGGGAATACTTAAATTTGGATACCACATTCTCTAAGCGCTATTCTGGTTGTTTTTAATTTTAGCCACTGAGTTGATAGGGCTCAAAGGAAAACAAAATTAATTTATTCATCACTGAACACAATTAATTGTATATCGGCCTCTAAAAATGTAGTTAGGTAAAATGACTTAATCAAAAATTTTCAGAAAAAGATTGTAAATAATTAACCATTATATGATTATGATAAAATAAAATGAAATTCAGCACAGCTAAGCACAAAACAGTAAGAACAAGATATTATTTATAAGATTGTTTCCTTATTTTATTGATTTTACCCAATATAATAACTATCCGCTTCTACTACATTGAAGCTTCTATATTTTAGTAATATATATATTATATATATAAATGAATGTGCAACTGTGTACTATAATCAGCCCACTGAAATTGGAATAATTATATTAACCTCCTGGTGAATGTCTTAAGAGTGCCTATGAATTATTACTTGATAATAAATTTGTTAATTATTTGTTGGTGCAATATCTTCAATAATCTGGAGTTCATATTCTGGAATATTACATAATTATTTGTGTCACATAAAAGTATTTTTATATTGAGACTTATTCTACAGATTATAAATTTTTGCCAAATTTACTCCAAAATACAAATAAGATAGAATATTGTATTTTCTTGTAGCATTATCTTTTTCTTTTTTTTATATATATATATATATATATATATATTTTTATTTGTTTTTGAGGCTATATCCGGTGATGCTCAGGGGTTACTCCTAGTTCTGTGCTCAGAAATTGCATCGGGCAGCCTTGGGGTCCATATGGGCTGCAGGGAATTGAACCAGGGTTGTCCCAGGCCTGCTGCATGCAAGGCAAATGCCTACCACACACTATCACTGCAGCATCTTTTGATTTGAATGAATTTATGTTAATCAGTCACTGAAAGTATCTTTAAATTGAAATGAATGTCTCACAACAAATACCATAAAAATTCTATGGAAACATCCTAAGAAGCATTGAGGAGGCATGGGGAATTAGAGTTAAACATTTCACATAGACTTTTATAAAAAAAAAAAAAAAAGTATTATTTTTTTGAGCAGGTTTGTGCCAAGTGGTAGATCCCAAATTTGCCAAAGCACTGGGAACAAATTGCCATTATTTGTTTACATAACTATTTTTCAGAATTTTCAAGTCCCAGCATGACATGTTAACTCATGCCTTCTATTCCCACCCTATTAAAATAGGTTCATTCTGATATCTAACACAAAATTTTATATTATATAAGTAGTTGTTTTTCTTATTTAGTCAATTTATCATCAGCCTCCTTATATGGGGATGTGTTTTAAAAACAAAATGACCATGTGAACCTTGTTCATTTTTTAGATATACAATTGATTAACTGACAGACAATAGTCTCAGATATTAAAAGCAATAGTAAAACAACTTATACTGCATTATTTGTAGTTATCAGGAGTCTACAAAAGAATATATGAGAATTATTAGGATTTCTGCTGTCAGCTGTGACTGAATAAATCACAATAGGTGTATTGTTCCCCAAGTTCTCAATTTTCTCCCTAGTTAAAACAATGATAATGGTACTGATATCTTATGCATTTATAATATAAACTACATTTAAATAATTAAGAGTTTAAAACATGGCAGTTTTTTTTTTGAAAAACACATCACCAAAATTGCTCCAGATAGATGCCAAGCATATATCGAGATTTTATAAAAAAAAAACTAATCTTTCCTGCCTGTCTTTCAGTGCATTATTTCCTTTAATAGGAATATCTAGTCATATATAACTATCTGGATCTCTTCTGTATTACTGTACTTAAAACCTAAGTTTATCATTTGCTGTTCAATTGATTTTCTTTTAGGATTACTATTAACTTTTCAATAGATTATTATCTCTCTCCACTATTTATTCAACAGAATTAAGTCTTTTGGAAAATTTAAAGTACAAAACAATTTTACTTTACTAGTTGTTTTGACCATTCCATTTTCTTTCTTATTTTGATAGAGATTTCTCTTTTCCTTTAAACCTATAATTTTAAATGGCTGAGTGATAATGATGGTGATATGCCCTTCCATTATTTATAGTTACTCAAGGTATAGTTTAGAGAATACTTTTAATATTTTGAGATATATATCCATGGAAGTAACTTATTCTCAAGCTTGATTCATATTTAATTTTTACCTATTTCACAAATAAAGTATAATTAACTAGGTATAATTTTAGTTTGCAGATATTTATAAAACAATCAACAACACCACAATAATGCATTATATATTATATACTATATATGAGAATAATAGATTTAATAGTACCCAAGTCACAAGTCTCTTCTGACCTTATTGGATAAAATTTTAATCAAATTTTAGTTTAGAATGTTATTTGATTATATGATGTGTTTGATGTGAATTGTGATTTTAACATTTATTTAAGCAGTTTTGGGCAGTATTTTTAATTTATTTCTCTAAAGGGCAGAAAACATGTTTTTTATATCTTTACATCACTCACACCCTCTCAAACTTAAATCAACTCCCTTGTTCAGAGAAAACTCTCAATAAAGTGAGTACCAAAGTACACTAAAACAAAGTCAAAATTCTGAATCATAAGCAGTTTCAAAATAGCATTAGAAATGATATTAAGTGAGTCATTACTTTCCATGTTCAACAATTTCCCATATTTCTCTAGCTAATATATTTTAATATAGTCTGAGCATGGTCTGATGGTCTCTAACATGTTATATCAATTAACTATGACTTCGAGTATTTAAAAATGCTGGGATTAAAGATGTTGTACATAGGGTGCTTGCTTTCAATGTGACACAACCTAGGTCATTTCTAGTACCCAACATGATAGCTGAGACCACCAGGTAGGATCTCTAAACACAAAGCTAGTCTTAATTCTGAGCTTCATAAGCTTTACCAAAAAACAAATTTACCTGCCTGACTACACTCCGATCGACCTACCTACTATCTACCTATCTATCTATCTATCTATCTATCTATCTATCTATCTATCTATCTATCTATCTATCTATCTATCTATCATCTACCTACCTATCTATCTATCTATCATCTATCTATCTATCTATCTATCTATCTATCTATCTATCTATCTATCTATCTATCTATCTATCTATCTATCTATCTATCTATCTATCTCTATCATCTATCTACCTATCTACCTATTTCTTTATTATATATCTAATTTATCATCTATCTATCTAATTATCTATTTATATACTTACATAGATGAGAGAAATGAATCCTTCACTTAAATTTACACTTAGTCAATCACAATTCTTAGAAAACCATAAATACCTCTTATGTAAAGGCTTTGGTAATACTTCAGCTTCATTGCAATTTCAGTATAATGGCCAAATTACAAGATTTACGTGAGAAAGTAGAACTATTTTTTAAGTACATCCGTTCATTTTATTCATCAGAGTAAATGTGCTTTAATTATATTTTTAAGAGCTACACAAAATGGAGCTGGTTATATTAATTAATATGCTGCGTGAATAAAGACATAGACATATCTAGGGAAAGAGAATAGTAAGTATGCTCTTACTTTTATTTAATATATTTTAGTCTTAATTTTATATAATATATTTATTAATATTAATGAGACTTACTTTTTTCTAGAAGTTGTGCTTTATAAAACAACTCATTTCAGTTATTTAAAGTAAAAAGTTGATACAGTTGAGTTCATATAACATGTAACCAATATTCTGTTTTTTCATAGAGAATATAAAAAAATCATTAGAAGCCTTAACAAAAATAATTCTCTGCAGACATTAATGATTAAATTATAAAATAGAAAACGTTTTTATAAATATAGCAAGTGTTTTGCAGACTTCTCATATAAATTAAGAGAGCAGTTCTTGATGGTTTAGATTTTCATTCTTTGTTAGTCCCATTTACATCAAATGGAGAAATAATTGTTTATCTGATATTTCATTGTGTTTTCTTGTGTGACCATATTTTAAAATTTTATTAAATTTTTGTGAAAGCTTTGTAGTTGAAATAAATCACTTTATAGGTGAATCCACAATCAGATAAAATGATGATATCTAGGACGTATACAATGTATTCACAGGATTTAATCCCACCAAACCTAAAAATTGGGGAAATTAAAACAACAGACATTTCTCTCAGGAAGACCAACAGATGATCACAGGCATATGAAAAAATGCTCATCATCATTTATTAGGAAAATCCAAATGAAGAAAACAATTAGATATCATTTTACAACGGTGAAGATGGCAAATATCAAAATAGATGGAACAATTTTTGTTGGTGGGGATGTGGTAAGAAACAAACTCTCATCTATGCAATAGGAAATACTGCCTGCTCCAAACCTATAGAAAGCAGTGTTTTACTTTATTGAATATTCTCAATAAAGTAAGAATTGATCTTCTATATGACCTAGCGATCCTGCTTTTGGGTATCTGGTTCCTGGACAGAAAAACCTGAACCAAAGAGATGCATGCACATTGCTATTCATTATAACACTCGGTATAATAGTTAAGAGTTGGAATCAACTTATATGTCTACATTTAACTTTTTATCTTAGACATTCAGTCAAAATCAGCTTAATTAGAAAGAATGCATGGAATGTGTGGATCAAAGAGAAGCATACTTCATCAATTTTAAATTAGCTGTTCACTCTTTTTTTTTTTCAATTTTCCACGTGATTTTTCTATTTGGCTATTAACTTAAATGCCTTACTGTCATACATAAAACTTTTCTACTATTCTTATTTGAATATTTAATATACACCTTTCTGTACTGATTTTTCTCGAATTATCTTTTTATAAACAAGTTGCAATGTTGCAAAATTTCAATGAGATTGTTTTAAATTTATAATATTTATATGTATAATATTTAAGTGGAATATGGAGAAGAATATGAACTAGGACTATTACTATTGTATAGATAATTTCAAGAGTATCTTCTTCATTTACATTAATAACAATTTCTTATGTGAGTTTAAATAAAATAAGTAAATATCAGAGCTGCTCAGTAGTCGAGTGAGCTTCCAGCAATGGTCTGCCATTTCTGAGCTCTGAGTGAAGGAATTTATTTTGGGGGGGGGGGGGATAGGGAATTAGACCCAGTAAGACTCAGAGATTAAAATTGCTTCTGGCAGAATTGGAGAAATTTACAATGCTGAGATTCAACTGGGTTGGCTGTATGCAAGGCAAATGCCCTACACACTGTGCTAACGCTCTGGCCGAAAGAATTATTTTTAATGATTATATTTACTCTTACTTCTTTTACAAATTTGATTTTATCAGAATAAAAAACTATAGGCTGGATGGTTTAAAGCAGTGTTTCTCAGCCTGAGTCAGAAGGTTTCCTTTGAGTCTTCAGCTTTCCAAATCAGAGGAAAACTAAGGTGCAAACAAGTTGGGTGAAGGTCTGAAGGGGATTCTGATCAGAAAAAAAAGGCTTAGAAACACTGGTTACAAAAGCAATATTAGAGATATACTAATTATATTTCTGTTTAGAATATTTGCTGAATTGCTAGCAGCTGCCTTCTTGTTAGGTGCTCTGTTCATCTTTCCTTATTGCGTCGGTATGCTATACGGGGTCAGAGCTTTCTCTAATGTGCCAAGTAATACAAATAGTAAATTTTATTTAACTGGCTGCCTTAAAGTGCACCTAAATATAAAAATTTAGAGATAACGGGGCCCGGAGAGATAGCACAGCGGCGTTTGCCTTGCAAGCAGCGGATCCAGAACCAAAGGTGGTTGGTTCAAATCCCGGAGTCCCATATGGTCCCCCGTGCCTGCCAGGAGCTATTTCTGAGCAGACAGCCAGGAGTAAACCCTGAGCACCGCCGGGTGTGGCCCCCCCCAAAAAAAATTAGAGATAAAATGCAAATGCTAAAGAGACAGAGATTAGGTTAAAGCATATGTCTAAAGAGATGTATATTAAGGTAAAAGAAAATCACTGGGACAAAAGTTAGGCTTTCTCAATAGCCTTGAAAAGCTGACCTCAAAACCCTCAAAAAACCAAAACAAACAAACAAACAAACAAAAAAAAAAAACAGAGCGCCAAGTATTAGGAAGACAAAGCACAAAGCAACAGTGACAGGCCAGCATGCCATTGAGATACACTGAATCCGTTGGATTATGTGGAACCTACAGTAGAAAGCGCTGGAGTTCCAGGGACAGAACCAGTGTGGAACATTGAGGGACAACATCATTAAGGAACAAAACAAGCAAAAGATCAACATGGTACATGGAAATAGTACTTTGGGTAAGCCCAAACTACTTCTGTAAAGCTGGGAAATAAATAACTAGAATTTCATAACCATCTGATGATTTGTATACCACATTTAAAGATACCTTAAGGATCCATGTAAGGCTGGACTTGTTTCCCTGAAAAACTAGAAAGCTATAAACCCTTCCATTTTACAACCCCACCATGAGACCTTTATTGAATTTTGACTACTGTCTAAGTTATTATCTTAATAGTCATATCAAGGTTTAATATTTCTAATATATTAATGGTAAGTGGGGAAGTAGAGCATATAATTCAGCTCAGAGAAAAGCACACAGTGCCTTCTTTAAAATCATCACAATTTTTATAAGATTCAGGTTCACAAGAAATTTCCTGGAAAACATATGTATTATATCATCATAATAATTTTATATGATATTATAGTCTTCTTACCAGAAAATCAAACTAGACGGAGTTTGTTATTTTTAGATAAAATTGACCTTTCAGAGCAAAATGAATTGGCACTCAATGATCTCTTATGTAACGCAGAGCTAATAAGAGAGAAAATGAAGTGATTAAGGAACACTTCAGAATTAGGACTTCAACCATAATTATCCACTAGTCAAGACCAAAACTATGAATAATGAATATTATATAAGGGATCTGAGAGATGCCGGAGGAAAGTGTTGTCTGACTTAATTAACAATATCAAGACAAAGAGTTTTCACCAGGAGAAAGATTTGAATTTCTCATTAAGTCTATAGTCCTTTAATTTATTAAATAATAGCTTCTTTGGCTAGAATATGAGTTTGGCCTTGTTCCCTTGACCATGATTCTTACAAGACAGAATTGAATTGACTCTTGATTTTATACTTATAGAAATGTAATTGCTATATTGCAGAAGTACTATGGAAATCAAATTCTTATTTGACAGATAAACATATCTACTCCTATATTTTAGTTTATCAATGTTTGTGACATTTGTGTCCTTATGGATTCATATCATGTTCAAGTCTCCCTAAATAAATAAATTTGTGATTAGTTGAAGAATGTGTTAAAGGGTAGAAATTATTAATTAAAATATAATCTTAGAGAATCTGCTCACAATTTTGGTGTGACTGAAACACTTATGAAAATCATTTCTGAAAATAACATCTGTAAGTGTACTTTCATTCTTTTGTACAAGTTCTCAATTTGGAAATAATAACTGTAGATATTGTTATTTAACATATATCAAACTTTTTCCTCTCTTTTTATCTAACTTTTAGATTTTATCATATTAGTAAACTTTTAAAAAATTGCAAATGCAATGATGTGTCTATCAGTTAGTTTTTGTCATTTCAGTTTAATTTAATGAATATTGATATTCATTGAATAACTCCTAGAAAAACAAGCACTGATGATACAGGATGTATTGTTTTCTAAAATGATACCAATCAACTTCAATTAAATAAGATGTCTAAAATAGTTTTTTACGTAATGACAATTCAACCTGGACCAGAAATGTTTCTACATTGAGGCCACAACTTTATTATTTTTCATTTTTCAAAGCACTCAGGTCATTCCTAGCAAATCAAATAGAAAATACATATAATTAAGATAATTTTTTAAAGCAAGTTAAAGAAAAATATACTGTAATAGAAGTCTGACTGAGGCTGCTTGGTAATTTTACTTGATACTCCTATTTATGAGACCGCTATACATAACTTAGATTTTATATTGAGTATAAAATATTATTAAAGAAAAATTACCTTTTTATTGAAATATTTATAAACAAGACTCCTCACTAAAGAGTAGCTACAGGCAAGTTTTGTATTTTGAAATTCACGCACATTAAAAATTTTGTGGCCTGTAGTCAAAAACTGAAATAGCTACTTCCTCCACTTTTCCTAATTGGAAAGTTCAGAGTGGCACTGATTGAAGATTTTGGAAACTAATTACCCTTGGCCTAGAAACAGAGTAGAAAATATTAATGATAATAAAATTTTAAAATAATATATCAGACTATGAAAATATTTTTTCTTCCCTTGAAAATCTCCTAGTATTCTTTATAATAAATTTCTTGTAAATATTTATTCAAAAGTTGATTTTAGGTCTTTTTTCTGTAAGTGGAGAGAGATGCAAAATTATTCCAATTTGGAAATTATTAAATTTATATTTTAGTAATATTTCCACACAATATAAAATTTCTGATTAAAAGAATTCCATTATCTATATATAACCTTTCGGTTATTGCTTCAAGGTGCATTTCTTAGCATGTTCTGTCCATATGGTTCTAATATCTTCAGCAATATTTAATAATGGCAAATAACTCATATTTACATTAAAGCCAAAAAAAAACCACACACATTAAAAGGCAAGCACACTCACATTTTCCAAATTATTTTATTCCTTGCATTAACTTCTCCCTGACTTTCAAATGAGGTAGTTGGATTTTAATGTATGCTACATTAGCCACAGGCAACTAACCAATTAGAACATTCAGCATGCATTTAACATCTAGCTGTTAAGGTAGTAATAATTATGCATTATATTTCAAAGTAGTGAATGGGTACTCATTATATTGGACTCAAATTTAGGATATAATTAACATTTACAGTGGTCTTCAAACTTTTTAAACAAGGGGCCAGTTAACTTGTCCCTCAGAGAGTTGGAGGGCAGGCCTATAGTAAAAATGAAAACTATGAACAAATTCCTATGCACACTGCATATATTTTATTTTGAAGTGAAGAAACAAAATGGGAATAAATAACAATATGTAGCCCGCGGGTCATAATTTGAAGACCGTATTTTTGTAGATAAAGAAAATCTGCGTACAATAGCACATACTTAAAATCTGTGTAAACAGCACATACTTAGACATCAATTTTATTTTTCTGGTTGCTTTAAGTTTGAGTTTTTGGAGATGTACTTTTTTGTAAGATAATTGGAAAATTAGGATGCTATTTTCAATTTTATGGAAAAATAAGCTAGATTTTTATAAACAGTTATTTGACTAAGGATCCTTTTTTTTGTTTGTTTGTTTTTGAGCCACACCCGGTGACACTCAGGGGTTACTCCTGGCTATTTGCTCAGAAGTCCCTCCTGGCAGGCACAGGGGACCATATGGGGAACCGGGCGATCGTTTAGCGCAGGCACCTTACCTCTAGCGCCACTGCTCGGCCCCAGGATCTTTTTGCTGTGCCAAACAGTATTATTGAATTGTTTGTTTAGATATTTTACTATATGGGAGTTTGCACACTAATAAAAGTATATATTAAGAACATACAACATAAGTTTAGATGATTGTATGTATTACTAGTTTAGAGCTATAATAACTAACCTGGGACATTTTACATTAATTTAAGTTGGAAGTAAGCCTAACATTATTTTCCTTATTGTGGTCAACATTTAATTTACTCCCTTTACAAATATAAAAAATACTTTATAGTTTATCACATTATCTAACTGACTATATCAGTAATAAAATCCAATATATCAATACACTGTAAAGACAATTTTTATATTTAATGTAACTGGAAGTAAAATTTAGAAATCTATTCAACCATATTAAAGCAATAACCATAGTTAAAATGCCATCTATTGTACAAATAAAAATAAAAATGACAGTTACCATAATTTTTCATGACAACCAAGCATAGTATTCAATAAAAACTTATACAGGTGTAACATGCAGCAGTTTGGAAATTCAAAATTTAATTTAAATCAAAGTGATTTAAAATGCTACTCCATAGCAACATATGAAAACCCATTTGACAAAATGCCTTTCAATCTGTTTAGACAGATGTTGAAAAAGCATTGTTTCTAGTTTTATAATCACCAAGTATGTGAGAAAAATAGAAGTTCAAATCATTTTATTAATGTGACCCTGGCAAAAGAAAAATGTATACCACAGTATACAAAATTGACTACATTGTTCCCTCTGAAATATTCATTCCCTCTGAACTATTATAAACTTTAGTGTTGTGTCTTATACAAAGCAAAAGATATTCCAAACAAAGAAGCACCATCTGCCTTTAATTTATATTTTTGTTGAGCATCTATATGTCTATATTTGATTACACCACAGACCAAACTATGTGATGTTATCTTGGAATCTTCATTTTCCCACATTCTAAAATGTTTTGAAATACCTCTACTTATACTTGGAACAGAGGAGTTTGCTAAGAATATCATCAACGCGTTTATATGCCAAACAGTATCTTTCAAGAAAGGCTTTAAAATGGCACTGTGATAATTAAAAAAAAATACTTAGAAGACAAAATCAAAGCAGGAGAATGCTGTGCATAACAAATAACATAGTTCTAAAAGTCAAGTCATTCAGATTGTGCTAATAAGGAAAATCCTTCTGATGAACTATTTAATTGGGTTTAACAAGGCTGTTTATAGCTAATCCTAGTACACTAATAGGAAACTCAAGGCCTATACTCAATGTTAGTTTTGCTCCCTTTAGATCTTGCTCATAATTGCAGTTTGGTCTTTAATTACTCTGCTTCTCATTTTCAATTTATGATTAAGACCAACAGCCTGCCCCAGAGACTAAGAGTGTTGAACTGGACAGGAATAAAACAGAGGACAGCAATTCATTTAGCCTATTGGCCCAGGTGAATAAACCACATTCCTTTTTATTCTGTTTTGCTTTAAACTTTTTGTTTCAAAAAAAAATAAATATGGAGAAAGACATTCTTCAAGAAAATCATGTGTATCTTTTCAGTATGTATCTTTACAAATACATACCTATAAAATATTCTCAGAACAACTCAACAATTTATTTTAGACTAAGAGTGAATACACATATGGATCCTGGATCTATACTGCAGTAAAATTATGATTTACTCAATTTACAACTTTGGAAAAGTGTTAATTGTATCCCCTATAGAAATCATAAAATATTTCTAGGATGCTGAGGCCTCAATTCTCACTAACACCACATTTTCTACATGAGTTGCATCATTGATCACCTATGATAGGAAGAGCAGTCCTCAGACAGAACTTTGTTTCTAATTTATTACATATTTTAGTAGATGATGCTTCAATTTGATCTCATCCTTACTCCTCACAGAACAATATTAGTTGCTGATATTTAGTGATAGTTACTTTTATCAAAAATGTGTCAAGCATTGCATTCCTATGTCATTTTTCAGAATATGCATTCCTTTATGTAGCACTCATATTGACTCTATGCACCTTTGATAATTGAAGAAACTGAATCTTAGAAAGGTGAAGATGCTTATACCAGATCACATCTTTGAAAAGCGGCAGATATAAAGCCAAATGTTCTGAATTCTGTAGCTGTAGTCTTTGTTGTTATATAAATAGGGCAGAACTATACTGAGAGTAGATAGACATGACTGACACTAATTTTTATAAAGTATTATTTAGAAATGGGAATCTTATGACAAAATTTTATGCCCTAGTTACTGGGTCTTCTCTCAGCAAACTGCTCAGTGTGACATGTAAAACTATGAGCAAGATAGAATCTTATATGCTCCAAAGTATGTATTTATAGATTAAGAAGGATAAAAATTAAAAACCTATAGCTAACCATTTACTTTTAAAATTACTTCATTGACTCTGCTGATGTTATATTCCAAGCATAAGAGGACAAATTTTGGAAGAAAATCACTAAATTCTTACTTTGAATGGTTCAAAGAGAGTAAGTCAGTGGTTGTTAATGGAATTTGAAATGTAAAATTAATACACTTTAAACAAAAGGAAGCCTGAAAGATATGAAAATAGTATACCTGGCTTATTTTGACCTAAAAATTTTTCTTCTTTGGTTTTAGGACCACACCCAGTGGTGCTCAGTGGTTACTTCCGGGTTTGCTCTTAGATATCACTTGTGGCAGGGCATTCAACCCCCAGATCAGCTACATGTAAGGCAAGCATTCTACCTGTTTGACTGTTGCTCTGACCCCATAAAAATTTCACGTTTAGAATCTGTATTGCCTGTGTTCATTCATCTAAAACTTCAAGTTGCTCTAATAGGAACTTTAACGGAACCTTATTAGCAACTTGTCTAAGTTACTTTACCTGAAACTTAGTTATATGCTGAATATTATTAACAGCTTTTGCAGGGTAGGGATGGGAAGTGATTAAAACACAGCTTTAAATCTTATAAATTACCCTACTTCTCTGTGTTCAGAGATCACAGTTTACAGAAAACCATATGTAGCGCTTGGAATTTAACTTGGATCAGCTACATGCAGAGCAAGAGCGTTTACATCTGTGCTTTCTCTTGGACACTAAGAACACATTTTTTATTGCTCTTTCCTCAGAAAAACAAGAAAATTCGCAATCAAGAAACCATCTGACAACAATTAAAAATGCAGATAAGGTTTAAGAGAAAAATATATACCATGAATTTATTGTCTTCTAAAGCGTGTTTTCATTTTCCTTCTCTAAAACTGGTAATTTCATGGTCAAACACACATTCCTTCCTCTTACATTACATTTTTAGATGTTTGCATTTTCAGCAGCAAATTGTCGCATGTCACTTCTTGAAAGGCTGAGAGTCAAACAGTGCTGTCTCACACACGATGTTTTCTTGATATTTTTAAATTTTATAATGGATGTTATTCTACAAGGAGACCTGAATGACACTCTGAACAATAAGATAAATATTTATCTCATTAAATCAAAGAGAAGCAAATTACTATCACTGTTATATATTAGTCTTAGTCTTCTTTCGTATAATTCTTTTTTTCCCCCATTACTTATTAATTTTTTTATTTGGGAGGAATTCAGTGTTAGCAAACTCAAATTGGGTCATTTCTCTTTAGAAACTTAAGTTCAGAGTTTTTTTTTTTCTTTTTATCATAGATGTTTTGTGAAGGACATAGAAAATTATAAATGTGCCTTTTCCCAGGATAGAATTTGTACACAATGCATTTTTTAAAAGTAAACGTTTCATTTTCTCTGAAAATATGAATACTTATATATGAAAATAATGTACAGATATACTTGAAAAACTTTCACAAGTGAAATTTAAAACAAAGCCCAATAAAAACAAAAGCCTCAATAAAAAGCCTCACTCTATGCCACAGACTATTTCAACCACAACTCAACTACTATTCCAATGAGAAACTGAATTGATTTATTGACTCCAGGTGTGATGTAAAAATCATGCCTAGCACTACTGATTCTTTACACAGATTCAGATAAGAATCTGCAATGACTTTTACTTAATGATTTTTAAGAAAATATTTATAGAAAAGTTTACATTAGAGTCGAAGTAAAATGTACACATTAGACACTGAGTATTAGGAAAGGATCTCTCTAAGGCATAGCTAATAGTGCACAGCAAAACAGAACAGAGAACATTCAAAATAGTGAAAGAAGTCTAGTGTGGATGTTTAGAAAGGATAATAAAAATGAGCATAGAATTTTTCATAAGTAATAGCTATAATATTTATATTTTTCTTGAAATGACAAGCAATACTAAATATTGTTATTAAATACTTTATATTGTATTGTACATGGAAATAGAAAAGCAGATAGTAGAGATGGGTAATTAACCAGTAAATGGTCTTTTTAAATCTGATTTGATGGAGGAGAACATTAGGAAATTAGCTTTTTAAATCTTCTCTTTTTCCCCAAAGTAACTTTTTTTTTTTTCTGAGAATGGGACAGAAGAAGATGTAGATAGTAAAATAGTTCTGAAATCTCTTTGGAATATTCGTGGATAAATTTACTTATTTGTTTTAAAAGCAGCTGGTTGTTATATTTGCTTAGTTTTTCCTGCTACCAAATTAACACATATACCATAATGCCTCATCTGTGATTCTAGTACTGTTACCTGATCGGTCGTCAGTATTTACTCATTTCTATCGATTTGGACTTAAAATTAATTACTTAAAATATCAAATTCCTTGACTGTTTTGAATTCTTCAGTAGAATTAATTGTATTGAAGATACTGATCCATATTCTTTTCTTTACCATTTACCAATATACAGATATAATTATTCATTGTAATACTTTTCACTCTTATAAGCATCAATGATATTAATATCACCATGTTATTATCTCCATATTTCTTCATAAATCCACCTGATTTTGGTTTTCTCAGTATTTCTCTATTTTTTAATGTTTGAACAGGATTTGTCTTTTATGTTTTTTACAATCATATCAGCTTCAAATGTCACAAATTTGTAAAATTAAGCTTTATTCATATTTTGAGTAAGAAATTATTAGGAACTTTTAAACTTAAATTACTTTGTTCAAAGAACATACATTATAACATTGACATCGTTGATCAAATGACATATGTATTCCTGGTAAGTGCAAGCAAAATTATTAAAAGTAAAAAGTAAGGAAAAGGAATAAAAAAGAAGAAAGAGAAAAACAGAATACAAGGTGACAAGAAAATTTTAAAAATTAAAATGAAATCATTAAGTCATTGTCTGTAGGTTTAATGAGCTCTTTTTGCTAGTTGACTAGACTGTCACTTCATTTGTTTTTAAACAGAGGTGGATTCAGATATACATTGTTGTCTAAATTGATGTTTTTATAGTAATGACTGTATTAAATAAAAGTGGAGTCCTTCATGAATTTCAAGTACTACTGCTGATACTACTGCTTTTGTGAGGTGTGGTTTCAGCAATCAGGGCTTCCAGGAAGAAAGAGAAGGCAGGGTTGGGTGGTGGGAGTTATAGTGTCCCCCTTTACTCCAAAAAAAAAAAAAAATTCGTGATGATTTCAACCCAAATACCTGAATAACTGAAGTTTTGGTCATATCAGTGTCTTTTTGGAGGTGTGGTGAGGCAGGACTGTTGAGATTAAAAACAGTGGGCAAAGGCTGCAGCAGCAATTAAGAAGTTTTAAAGAAAGCAAAATAAGAAATATGTCCGTGATAAAATATCAATCTCTTGATTTGATATTTCTGACTTGAATTCTCTGTGAACTTTTTAAATTTAATTTCATGAGTTCCCTTTAATAAATTTTTATGGAAGCATATGAATTTCATGAGGAAAGATTACTTCTGCTTCATTTGACATGTATTTAATGGCTTTGTTTTTAATTTAATAGAATAGTATTAGTATTTTTCTGAGGATACAACTTTTATCAGATATTTTTCACAAAAGTTTCTTCAAGGGCTTGATACCTTCCAGCAGAGTAAATGCTTTCTGTGAAAATTTGCTAAAGAAGATAATGAAGATAATTTCAAAGTAAAAAATAAGACATTCAATGTCTAAAGTTAGGATATTTGAGTTTTATTCGGAGTCATCTATTTTTGGTAATTCCATTCCTATTTTGGAGTGCTTATGATGGAATGATTTAGTTGCAGTCCCTAATGTGTGTGAAATTTTAGCCTAAAAAGACCATTTTTTTTCATGCAATTTAAAATAGAAAATCAAGAATCTATTCCAATGTCATAAAATTATGTTCATAAACTCTTTTGTTGAAAATAAATAAATTCTAAGGAAAACCATTGCTGCTAACATATTTCATTGTCTAAAAGAATTTTATGAACTTAATAGCTAAATAATGACCCCAATATTTACTGTGCATCTGCAGGAGGGAAAAAAAGCACAAAACAATCTTTTTTTATTATCACTATTTACTTATCTATCTTTTGTTGATCTCATTACTGTGGAGTGGCTATTGAAGTGGATGTCTCCATGTATTTCTATATCAATACCATGGCCTTTATATGGTTTTTTTTTCCTTCCTTTTTTTTTCTTCTCTTTTTTTTGGGGAATGTTCACTGGACATTTTATTTGACGATTCTTTATGTATGGTTGTTCTATGCCACCTTCATTTTCCCCTCCATTTCTCAAACCAAAAATGAAAACCTCTAGAAGGAATCCACCCATTCCTGTAGTATTTGATCCCTTAGTTTGCTTATTTATTTATTTATTTATTTATTTATTTATTTATTTATTTATTTATCCATTCTTTTCTTTATCCTCTATTTTTTTTCCTTTTTCAAACAAATCCACATAACTTGAACTAACTATTTCCACCTCCCAGTTAGGGGGAGAAAGAGGGGTAACCAAGACCAAACAGGTGTAAGACCACCAAGTAGTAAGCTAGGCACAGAGGGGACCACTTGCTTTAGCAACCCTGGAGGGGGGTAGGAGAGAGGATATGGGAAGTAGGACGGGAACGGAGGTGGAGGGAGGACTTTTTGGTGATGGGAGCTCCCCTGATTTTGTGTTAATTTGTACCTAAAATATGATTGTCAACAATATATAAGCCAATATGTTTAAAAAATTATTTTAAAAAAGAAGTTAGTAAGAATGGTAAAAAAAAACCTGTAGATCCATTTAACCCCTTTTAAAGTGCATCAGAAAGCAGCCAGAATTGGAAAATTAATAATATATTCTTAATGTCAAAAATTTAGATCTAAAAATGTTTAGATCTACTCAAAGTCCCCAAATAGTCAAAATTAATATTCACCCAATTTTCTGTTGTCATAAATTAATAGTTTTAATTAGGTAAACAGTTCCTATTGTTTGAGTTCATAGTTTCTTTACTAATGTAATTGGAACAAATAGCAGCTATTAGGGCCAGGGTTGTGGTGCAAATCGTTGGGCATTTGCCTTGTAAGCACTGATCTAGAACTGATGGCAGTTTGAACCCACAGCATCCCATTTGATCCCCCAATTCAGGAACAATTTCTGAGCACATAGCCAGGAGTAGCATGTGAGTGTCACCGGATGCCCCCCCACTAAAAAATAATAGCAGCTCTTGATAAAGTTGCCAAGGTAAGAAAGGCATCACACATTAAGGATATTATAAATCTTGAATACAAAGTGTCAAGTGCTGTGTGTTTATATTCCAAAAAGAGGAAATAAAGCACAATTTTTATCATAATTAACAGTGCATTAAGACCATTTCTTTAAAGTAATGTTGTTGTGTGCAATCTTTACTTCTCACACAGAATTTGAGTTATTTCTTTGAGGTAATAATAGCGGGGGCTGGCACCACCTGAAGGTAGTCAAAATATAAAAATAAATTCCAAAACATATTCTAGATGTGGGTCAAGGGTAGAAACTCAAATCATCATTGCAATAGAGGAAGTCTGTTCACTCACACAAATATCTCTAGGTATGTTCTGTTACTTGCAATATATGATTTAGGCTTCAACCATAGTAACAGATTTTCACAAATAAGTAGAACTGTGGAGTAAAAGTAAGAAATGGGGCTATGAAAAGGAGGAAAAATGAGCAGGATAAAATAAAAAGAGGATAAAAAGAAAAAGAACTGGTTGATGATGAGGGATAAGTACGTGTGAGAGATAAAAATAAGGGAGAAAATGGGGCCTGGCGGCGGCGCTGGAGGTAAGGTGCCTGCCTTGCCTGCACTAGCCTAGGATGGACCACGGTTCGATCCCCCCGGTTTCCCATATGGCACCCCAAGCCAGGAGCGACTTCTGAGTGCATAGCCAGGAGTAACCCCTGAGCATCACCGGGTGTGGCCCAAAAACCAAAAAAATATATATATGAATGTCATAATGTAAAAAAATATTGATTTCTTTAGATTGTGAAATATCACTAGCCTAGTTACACATATTTTGTTCTGCTTTTGGTGTTGTTTTGTTGCTGTTTATTTTTTTAATTGTTGTGTTTTTGTCTTTGCTTATTTTCTTTACTTTCTTTCTTCTTTTAAATCTGTATTTAGAGCTTGTACACAGGATATTCCCAGCTTTTTTTTTTTTTTTACCCAACAGAACCACAGAACTTGAATAATCTTGTTCTGCCTAAAAAAATTAAGGGAAAAAATGTGGATAGCATCAGGAGAAAACAATCGCATGAACATTGAGTTGAAATAAAAATTGATCAGTCCTAAACTCCAAACCCAAAGTCAATGACAACAGAATCAAGATACTCCAATCTAAAAAAGCTAAACACAAGGGGGACCTGTTACACTAATAGTTCAGGGGGAAAGGTAGGTGTTTTGTGATGAATATTGGGAACAAGGGTGGAGAGAGGACAACATTGGTGGTGGGAATGTCCCTATTTCACTGTCACTATGTACCTTCAATGTAACTTTGAAAGACATGTAATTGACACTGGTCACAATAAAAATAATTAAAAAATAAATTATGTTCTGTTTTAAAGAAATCTTTTAGCTATAGTTAGGTTAAAATAAGTACTAAATACTGGCTGTTCAGTTTTTTTATTTTGTTGAATTTAAATTATGGAAGTTATTGTGTATGAAGAGGAAAGAAAAAAAGAGGATATTTGATTATAGTTTATTTTTAAATAAAAGGGAAAACATAAAGATTACACTGAGAATCTTTAAGTCTTTAAATACAGGAACCATCTAGGACTAAGTGAACGCAGTTTTAATTTTAAGTAATTAACATGTTTTGAATAGAAAAAGTAACAATAATTGCTACCAAGAAATACAATAAAATAGTAATTTTATACACCCACTTGTTTCTTTATAAATTAACATATGTGTATAAACTTCTAGGGGTGTTGAAAAACTTAGAACCATTAATATTCTTGTGCTCTATAAATATATAGTTTAGGAGGGAACATGTGCTCATTAAGTGTATTCCAAAACTGAAATCAAGTTTGTGTGCAGGACTGTATCATAGTCACTTTGTAACCAGATGGCCTGATAGCATTTCACAACTTAAATACCTGGTTAACTTTAGAAGTTAAAAACAAAATTAATTTCCTATGAGAGCCAATGTTTCATTTATATCTCTAGTATAGTTCATTTTAAAGTAACGTGATACAAATGTAATATGTTTTTCACAGACACTAGAACATAGAAAGTAAAATTCATTATTTTATGGAAGACTGAACCACTAATGTGGATTAAGAATGATGAGGAAAATTTAGCAAATTGATAAAAAGAACATTTAAGGTACAGAATCAGCAAGGACACTGAAAGCATAAGTTCAGTGATAATAAAATGTATCAAAGAATCAGAAAGCAGTAGGAAAAAGAATTAACATGTAAACTGGAAGTAACAGTTTATAAACCATATATAAATAAAAGAGAATTTTAACAACTATATACCATAGCAACTAATGATCAACTAGAGAACCAAAACAATATAGGGCCTTAAAAAATATTTACCATTTTAATTGGTCCCGACAGCTTAAAACATAACATGAGTGGCATAGTTACTTTGAAAAGCAAACATTGAAACATATAATAGAAATCATGCGATGATAACTATCAAGACAATCTTAATGAGTGAGAGAAGGAGAATGACTCTCAAATATAGGCGAGGGTTGGGAAGGAGGAGGGGGCATTAGTGGTGGGAATGTTGCACTGGTGAAGGGGGATGTTCTGTTTATGACTGAAATACAACTACCATCATGCCTGTAATCATGGTGCTTAAATAAAGATTTTGTATAAAAAAGAAAGAAAATCATGAGATGCTTGTCTTACAGAAAATATTTAGTTTAGTTTTAAAGTCATGTAATTTCCCATGATCAACAGCTTTCACTATGTCTGTACATTTGCCAGTCCCATAGACTCATTTAACTCTTTCAAGAGAGGCATAACAAACCATGAAAAATCATAGATACTCTGATTTCAAAACTAATGGAACTGGGTGCCTAGGTTAAGGTATTTGTTAATTCACTTGCTTTGCTGAAATCTTTGCATTGCACACACCCACCAACAACCATCAAATAACTTCAACTTCACCACTCTTCCTGTATTCTCTACAGAAATACCTAATCTCCAGAAATCCAGGTTTGACATTTTGGAGGCTGACATCTCTGACAGTCTCTGATGCTTCCAGAAGTCCCAATATACACACCCCATGATCCAGATTGCAGCCATGTTACCTCATTGGCCCAAAGTTCACAGATCCTGAAAGTCCTCCACCGTACAACATGTCCATATTTTTAAATATTGAAATCATAGAAGGAAAACACAAAATTAGTATGGCAATTAACATTGAAGCCACCTAAGCTCAATAAAAATAACCAACAAAAAATGTTTAATTACCAACAAAGTGCTTAGTAAACCTTCAGACAATGACATAAAACAAACTCAATTTACTTGCAGGCCACAGGAGGCAAAGTCGGGGTGATCCTTGAGTGCAAAGTCAAGAGTAGAACTTGAACATTTGGGGGGGTGGCCCAAACAACTAAAACATAACAAAACAAAACAAAACAAAACAAAACAAAAAAAGATTCCTCTAGGGCAGGGCCACAAAATGTTGTACGGAGGGCCCTTTGCCGCCTGCAGGCCGCGAGTTTGAGACCCCTGATACTCCATTAAGAGATTGGACAGGGGCCAGAGAGATAGCATGGAGATAAAGCATTTGCTTTTCATGTAGAAGGATGGTGGTTCGAAACCCGGCATCCTATATGGTCCCCCCACCCAGCCTACCAGGATCAATTTCTGAGTGTAGAGCCAGGAGCGATCCCTGAGCACTCCCAAGTATTACCCAAAACAAAACAAAAAAGAGAGAGATAAAGGACATTTTTCCTTTTTATTTAAATGAATTTTTATTATTTAATTATTATTTCTCTTTAATAAGTGATATTGGGTAAATTATTTGTATTTTCCATGGAGTATGCTTGAAGGCAAGTGGCAAATAGATATAAATCGTGGAGAGAATATTACACTGTGGTGATATTGGTGTTAGAACATTGGCTGACAAAAATAATTGTACCATGAGCAACTTTATGAAGTAGTGTTTGCATAAATGTTTTTAAAATGCAATTATAGGGGGCCGGGCAGTGGCGCTGGAGGTAAGGTGCCTGCCTTGCCAGTGCTAACATAGGATGGAACGCTGTTCGATCCCCCGGTTCCCCATATGGTCCCCCAAGCCAGGAGCGTCTCCTGAGTGCTTAGCCAGGAGCGTCTCCTGAGTGCTTAGCCAGGAGTAACCCCTAAACGTCACCGGGTGTGGCCCAAAAACCAAAAAAAAAAAATGCCAATTATATATGGTATGAATATAAGATCAGAAAATAATTCCATTTTAGGAATACAATGATTATCTCATTTCAGTGGTTATAACAAATCAATTCGCAAATTTATTTTTACTACGAATTCTTAGTTTGTATTGTTTACTAATTTATGTTAATAATTATCATAAGAGGGACCAGAGCAATGGCGCAGACATAGGGCATTTGCCTTGCATGCAACTGACCGAGGATGGACTAAGGTTAGATCCCATATGCTCCCCAAGCCAGAAGCGATTTCTAAGAGCACAGCCAGGAGTAAACAAGGATTATCATCACGTGTGGTCCAAAATCATAAAAGAAAAGAAAAGAATAATTATCGTAATAAACACTACAATTTCCTTTAAAATTGCTACACAATTACCACATTTAATTATAATAAGTAATATACATATTCTAAATTATAGTGATAGATCAATATTAAATAATCTGCATATATATTATTTCAGAATTTTTTGAGTATATGTTTTATGAATTCATAAATTCCTTATTCATTTATTTTTTCTCAGCACTCAAGTCATAACCCAGACTTCTTCAAATGACACAGTATTTGTTGGATGGTTAACTCAATTTTATAAAGAGGAACAGTCCATGAATTTCTATGAGTCTATTCCAGGATGATATTGTCTATGTTCTGACTGATACAGAATCAATATTAAATGGTGCTCAATATATAGTTTAAATTCCTCCTGCATTTGGAATGTTGGCAGAAGGTAACTTTTCAACATTAAATTTATATGCACTCCATAATATACTATCTATTCCAAGTGTTAGCCCAGAATTAAAATGTTTTAAGCCCAGAGGAACTTTTTGCTTTAGTGAAGAAAAGTTTGAATACGATGCCATTTACCAAATTCACACGTTTTCCAATAAATGAACTTGTGAAAAGAAAGGATGGCTTGAATATTACATAACAGGAGGCAATACGATTACACCAAAATATAATAAATATCTGTTAAATTCTGTATTGTATTTTTTCCTGCTGTGATTTAAGAAATGAACTGTTGATTTAATAGCAATTGTTCCTATGATGGTTATCTAAACAAGATGGCATTTTTCACAGTATTATATTCTTATCTTTGCGAAACATTTGATTGCTATCTTTATATACTAAAATTAGAGCTTCATGAGCATGTATTTCAGACTTACACACCTGAAAGTTTTATGTTATTGTGGTGTATATTATTAGATCAAATGGCTGATAGGATAAATATAGTCTGAGGAATATTCTCTTAAGTTCATGAAACAAAAATATATTTTAGAAATATAAGAAGATAAGAAAATGTATTATAATTATAGCACATTTTTCTTCAGGGGAGAGTTTTTGGTTGGCTTAGGAGCCACACCCATCTGTGCTGCTAGGGCTTAATCCTGGTGCTGTGCTCAGAAATAATACAAGAAATGCTCAGGTTATGCAATGCTGGAGAGTGAATTAGAGCCTATAAAAAACAAATAACTTAGTCCTTGTTCTATCTCTCTCAAGCCAAATATGTTTCATAGCTTTTTTCATATATTTCTCTAAGTGTATTATTTTATTCATAAATATGTTTTTTAATTTCCTTTTCAGATTTTAAATGGTAGCTATAATAATGAATGCAAATTTGAAATATGTTGAATTATATTGTTATTCATGTTTCAAGTTTACATAGAGGGAATTATAAGAAGACTAGAGTGAGTGCTTGGCATATATATATCCCAGTTTAGCTAACAGTACTGCATAGTTTCTCGAAGTAACTCTAGGAGTGATCTCTGAATACCACACTGGGAATCGAAATAGGGTATTGCAAGGTATGTTCCATAAACAAAGCATTCAGATATCTCAGCATTACACATCTGTACCTGTATATACTAGGTATATATACCACCAATATTCCAGTATCTGCTACCACCATATGATCAAAGTCTTAATTCATTCCACACACATTCATTTCCTTTACCAAAATGCATACTGTATTTGAAAAATTGTATTAGTTTTATTATATTTATCTGTTTTTTATCTTGCATGTGAGTGAAGTCACACTTTACTTATTCCATTTGTATTTCACTTAGTCTAAATACTTGAGACCAAACTATGTTGTCCTACCTAGTCATATTTCATTTTCTATTTATCTTGTATTTTCAAGGGTGCTTAGTATAATTACTTATTATTTCTTTTTTATTTATGCTCTGATTTGCATATAAAATTAAAGATCAAAGACTAGAATAATTTTTACTGATATACAATTTTATCTTAAAGAACAAAAATATATATATAGACCTCTCACCTGAATTTAGATCTTTTTTTGTTTTGTTTTGTTTTTTGGGCCACACCTATTTGATGCTCAGGGATCACCCCTGACTTGGGGGGACCATATGGGACGCTGGGGATCGAACTGCGGTCCATCCTACGCTAGCGCTTGCAAGGCAGACACCTTACTTCTAGCCCCTGAATTTAGATCTTATGATTTATAAGTAGTTGTTGAATTGGACTAGGTCTGGCTTCACCTTTATACTAGTGAATTCTAGTCCTAGTAAATGTCTGAATATGTACAAGGAACCAAGAGGATGAAGAAAATATCTCAAGTGGTAGAGAATATGACTTGTCTATGTAAGACCCTGAATTCAATCTCTAGTAACACATACACACGAGCACATACACACCATATACACACACTCGAAGAACTAAGAGTTCAAGAGTTAAATATTGGGCACCGAGAGATAGCACTGCGGCGTTTGCCTTGCAAGTAGTTGATCCAGGACCTTGAGCACTGCCGGGTGTGCCCCCCCCCCAAAAAAAAGAGTTAAATATTGTATGGAGTAGACAGAGCCAAAGTTATCAAATGTCTATGGAACAAAATTTCTACATATGAGGATAGTAATTTAATTTTGTATACATGGGAGACAGAAATAAAATGGTTTGATGTAGTGACATAAAAGCGAGTAAATACTTTTTCTACAGAATGCTCAAAATTTTATTCATTTAATCTATAAAATATAAAGATTGTTAACAAGTAGAAAATATTATATTATATTCTACAACATAGAAAGTCATCTATGGAAAATAAGATAGAGATAAAATGGTTCTGTCTTTAAGACTACAATATCTGTAAAAAAAAATCAAACAAAAGTAAATGTTCTTTGACTCCACAAATTTGCTTTTGTTATTGATTGACTATCTAGAATATTATTCAGAGGAGGAGTTAATTTGGGGGAAATTTAAGAATAATTATTTTATATAAAGAAATGCCTTGGAACCGGAGAAATAGCGTGGAGGAAGGGTGTTTGCCCTGCATGCCAAGAGCGATTTCTGAGCACAGGACCAGAGTAATCCCTGAATGTTGCTGGGTGTGTCTCAAAAACCAAAAATAAATAAATACATAAATAAATAAATGCCTTGTATTATGAGCAGAAAAGTAGTTAAGAGAAAAATTATTGTTTATTAATAATTTTATTGCTAGAGACTATTTCTAGCAATAAATCTCTACAAACGGTTCATGATTTGACCATGCTATAAGATTTTTTATTATTCATGTAACCCAGTCCAAAATGTGGAAATACACAATGTCTACAATAAACAAAATAGGTAGTAACATGGAAATAGTCAAACAACTCAATCTCGAAATTTGTGGAGAAAGTAAAATAAAATAACATTAAACAACAAAACCTGCTAACATTGTTCTTTGGAAGGGGGAACTAATGGTTCGCCGATAAATCGAATAAATGTTACTCTCCTTGAAGTATGAAACAAAAGTTTCAGGGACCAAAGCTATAGAATAGTCGATAGGGCATTTACCTCACAGAGATGCAATCTGACATTCTCTTACATAAGGTCCCACAATTTCTATCAGAAATGATTTCTTAGGAAGAATTAAAAGTAAGCCCTGAATATGGTTGTTGTGCCCCCACAAATGAAGCATACTTTTGTTAACAGTTAACTTTTTGATAACTTTTCTAGACTATAATGATCCATTGTCACATAACAATATATAATCTTTTATTCTCAAATTTATTTTTAAAAATGTCTATATTCTTGAGTTCCTGAATAATTTACTGAACCAGATAAGACCCTAATATTCAGAGTGATAAAGTCTATCATTAATCATTACAGCTTATATTTACTTATCATCATAATGAAAATGGAATTATGCTAGCAGAGTAATAATAAAAAAGGTCTAGAAAGATCTAAAATTTATTTTTTTCTTTACCGATTTAACAAATTAGAAAAGAATTAGAACAGGAGTAATAATATGCTATATTTGATAATGTAATTCATAAGCCTGTTTAAAAGAAAATTGAAGGCTCTGCAAATCATATCTAATACCTTAATTATTACTTCCTTTGTATAAGTATTTTGTTGTTGAATTTATATTATCATGATATAGTATTATAAAATACTATATCTGTTAAAAAAAGATATCTGCAAATCTTATCTAATACCTTAATTATTACTTCCTTTCTATAAGTATTTTGTTGTTGAATTTATATTATCATGATATAGTATTATAAAATACTATATCTGGTAAAAAAAAAAAAGAGATTGTTAACAGAGGATAAGGCATTTGCTTTACATGTTGTCAAATTTGGTTCAATCCCTGCCACCCAATGTGGTTCTTTTGGTAGCACATTAAGGAGAGACAGCTGAGCACTGAGGAAGGAGTAAGTCCTGTGCATTTGAACATATGGGTCAAAAAGCAAAAATAAGCCTATTAATAAGTCAATTATCTTGAAATGGCTGATCCTGCTTTGGTCCCTGGTATTACCAGCAAGTGTTAATATTGCTTAAAACTATAGGAAATAAAAAATGCCGGGGCCCGGGAGATAGCATGGAGGTAAGGCGTTTGCCTTTCATGCAAAAGGTCATCCGTTCGAATCCCGGTACCCCATATAGTCCCCCGTGCCTGCCAGGAGCAATTTCTGAGCATGGAGCCAGGAGTAACCCCTGAGCACTGCCGGGTGTGACCCAAAAACCAAAAAAAAAATGCCATTGTAGTCTGATAAATTATTTCATAACCTTACTTACTAATAAATATTTATTATTCATTCATTATTTATTATTTATTTTAATTATTTCAATTATTAAAAATATTTAAAATACTATTTGACAAAGGTTACTCTTTGTGATCTCTTAGCGTCTAATGGTGTGATTTTTTTTACCCTCAAGCACCATGAGACCCTAGAAACACTCAATTGTCCCATTATCACAGAATGTTTGGGGTATCTTCTGAGCTTGATTAATGCAAGATTGGACTTTACTGACTCTCACCCCATGACCATTAGAATGACATTACCAGTAATGCCTCTATTTAAAAACAACCTAAAAAAATTCTTTAAGTAGTGTTCCCTGCTTCTTTTCCTCACATATTATTTTTCTTGATTCCACTCTCATTGAATTTTTATCCCATTTCTCAGAGACTCTATTCTGAAATAGTAAATTTTATTTTTGTATTCCTTGGGCCACATCCGTGTGGTGCTCACGGTTACTCCTGGCTAAGCGCTCAGAAATTGACCCTGACTTGGGGGGACCATATGGGAAGCCGGGGATCGAACCACAGTCCTTCCTTGGCTAGCACTTGCAAGGCAGACACCTTACCTCTAGTGCCACCTCGCTGGCCCATTGAAATAGTAATTTTAAGTGATTTCTGCACTCAGCTTGAAAACAAGTTTTTGATTCCTGTTCTTCAGAAATACTGTCTTCTCTGAAATTATAAGAAACTACAAATACCCAATCTCACCTTTTTTCAATCTTTTTGATTATTTCTCTTTCTCTACCTCTGAATATTAAATAACTCATTGACTCCAAATATGGGCCACTTTACCTGCTTATTTACATTCAGTTCTCAGTTTCTGTTATTTATAAATATCGCTCTAAATTCAATTTGACTGCTGATGAGCTACAAATGTATTTCCTTATAATGATTAATAGTTACATCAGTGTTAACGTTTCAGGAGTACAGCTTTACAAATCAGTTTTCCCATCTTCTCCATTTCAATGAATGCTAAAATAATTCATTCATTTTGCTCAATCAAAACTTATCATATCATTTTCAGACCTTGCTATGGAACCCAATCTTAAATAGCTATCTTGTCACTTGCTTGATCATCTTTATTCTGATGTATTGTTACAATATAATTATCAATTTACTGCTTCTAATGTATACTATAAAATAAAGTCTGTGAAGCCCGAGAGGTTTGCTTTCTATTTTAACAAGATCTGAAATATTGTGAAAATGAATATCTTAATTGAATGATGAGTATGTTCGAAAACAGTGTTTCTCAGCCTTCTTATTATAGTCCACTTCTGAAATTGTTTCCTCCTGTGGCCCTTAATATCTTATCATTTGACTCTTGTCAAATGTTCTTGTCAAATGTCAAACTCTTGTCATGTTCTTTGATTCCAGTTAAACCGATTTTCACCTCTTGGCCCTGGAAATATTTTGGGAGACAAGAAGTGGGTGGTATAGCTCTGGCTGAGAAACAGTTCTATAACAATTTTTTTATTCTTTAACATACAAACACAAATTTTATTTTAAGGAAAATGTGTTCATATTTTGATTTTTGGATTACACCTGTCAGTGCTCAGTACTTTCTCTAGGCTCTGAACTCAGTAATCATTCCTTGCAGGCTTGGGGGACCAATTGGATGCCAGGGATTCAACTCAGGTCTCTTACATAAAAAGTAATTGCCTTACATACTTTACTAACACTCAGACACCGAGTGTTTAATTTTTAAAGATATATAATATTTTTCTTTGCTTATATTTGCTTGTTAATGACATGGAATCATTGAATAAGTTACTATATTTAATTTTTAACACCGAATTTTTGCAATAAAACATAAAATAAATAATTGAAGCTGAGCAATGTCTAAAATAATGTCTTTAAATAAAAACATAATTTTCTTTCCTAAATATTTCAAATTGTTCTATGTTAAATATAATAATATAGTAATTATATAAATCAACATTTTAGAAAATTTAACTTGGCTTAAATTGAATATTTATTTTAATATTCTACTTAAGGCAAATGGTAGATATAAAATGAGTTTAAGTTCATTTCAGATATTAAAATTTGAATGTCAATTTGAAGTTTGTATTGGTTCTTACTATACTTGATAAATCTAATTTATTACCATAAGTAGCTGATCCACTTTGTAAATTACTGCTTTCTAATAAAATAAGTAATAACTAGCTGACCCAACACTCTTTTTATGAAAATGCATTGCTATTTATATATTTATTTAATGTTCAAATGTCCTGCTAAAGCTTCATAGACAATTGAAATTTATCAATATATAAATGTGCAAAATATTCCCCAAAGTATTAATCTATAACTAAGATATTATTACCGAGTATATTCAAAATATTGTAAAAGTTAAAGATGTTAGGTAAGCTTACAGAATTTATTATTTGTGAGACTAAATTTGATGCAAGATTTTTCTGAGCCAAGTCCACATAAACTTAACTTACCTCAAGGTAACAAATTCTCTACTTATACCCAAGGAATGTGCAAGAAAAAAAAATCTTTAAAAGATGCTTTAAATATAGCAGAATAAGGCATACTCAGTGATGTTCAGAGGCCATTATTTTGAGTTATTATTCTGGCAACCATTTGACTCCAGAATAAAAGTTCAGTTGGAGAGATGGTATGGCAGGTAGAGTCTTGCCTTGCACATGGGAGTTGTGTACTTGGCATTCCAGATGATCTTCTGTGCCTTACTAGGTATATTCCTGAACTCAGGCTCAGGAGTTAACCTTGTGCGCCACTTGATGTGCCTTCACTCCCTTCAAATTGAAACTGGATCCAAGTGTCTGCTCCTTTTTCTGAAGTTAATTACTGGTCCCTAAATTTAAATGGTATCATTTTTGTCTTCTTTATTTTATGTTAATTACTCTAAAGACTTGTTGAATGTGAATTCAAAAATTAAAATATACTTAATGCTAATTGCATCCCTGAATTCTGCCAATGTTGTAACTAGCACCACTAAAAAATTTCTGACATTAAACAAAATAAGTCAATTAGCAACAAGAACTATTTTAATATTCTAATGTGGCATTTTCAATTGAAGTCTAAAAATTATTTTAATGTGTAGAGTTTAGTTACAATGAAAAATATACAGTATTTAATACTAAGTTTCTGAAAAAATAATTAAAACTTGTCGTTGCTGTTGTTGATGATGTTGTTTTTGGATCACATCAGGAGGCAATTAGGGTCACTCTTGATTCTCTACTAAGAATTTACTCCTAACTCCTGGGGCCTTATTGATGCTGGGAATACAACCCAGGTTGGTCAAATGCAAGGCTAACACCATATCTGTAGTAATATGAGCCCCAATATAATTTTTATAAATGCAAAATTATCTCATTTTAATTTATTATTTTTAGCATGATTTTATTATCATCTAGATTTTAATTTCCTTAAAAGTAAAAAAAGATCTTCAAAGCTTTTCAGTTGTATATTGGTTCTCTACCTATCTTGTTCAGAAAAGTGTCCGGTAATCTTCTCTCCTGTTTTTGATAAGATTTTGGAAGTTTTGTTTTTGTTATTCGGGGATATTTTACATATCTTACTTATCAACCCTTTATTTGATGTGTTGAATAAAAATATTTTTCCCATGGGACCGGAGCGAAGGCACAAGCAGTAGGGTATTTGCCTTGCAAGTACTAACCTAGGACTGACCGTTGCTTGATCCCCCGGCATCCCATATGGGACCCCCAAGCCAGGAGAGATTTCTGAGTGCATAGCCAGTAGTAACCCCTGAGCATCATCAGGTGTGTCCCAAAACAAAACAAAACAAAAAGAAATATATATATATATATATATATATATTTATATATGTATATAGTCTCTCATTTAATTGAAAGTCTTAGTTTTATCATATTTGTCTTTTGCCACACATAAATTATTTAATTTAGTGGCATTTGATTAAGTCCAGATTTCAGGCACTCTTCATAATTCTGTCATGAAATCAACATATTTATGATTAGAGAAATATTATATTTAACATGCATGATATGGTGATAAGTTAATATTCAATGATGTTAACAGTTATTATTTTGTAAATCTTCTTAATGTATATTTAGCTCTAGTAAAATACCACGACCTGAATGTTTTTGTTGTTTGGTTTGGTTTGGGGGGGAAATCACACTTAACTCTGCTCACAGGCTACTCCTGGATCTTCATTCAGGAATCACTACTGTTACGCTCAATAGAGTGTATGGGACACCAGACATGCACAATATGCACTTCATCCACTGTACGATTGCTTTAGCTCAAAAATTGCTTTTTTTTTAACTAAAAATGTCATAGTATTATAATAATAGTGGTATATACCAAGTCTACAGGAGAGAATATAACAGGATAAAGCAGCTTGCTTTAAGAAAAAAAGATATTTTGAAGCTTTTACAGAAGCAAAATTATAGGCCATTATAAAGTATTTTACTTTTATTTGTGAGTTAGGTTTGATATTTTATAAATGGCTTTGCCTTAAAAATAGATTCATAATGCTCCTTGGTAAAGGACTGAAGAGAAGAAAGAAGAAAGAAAAGTAGAAGACTAGGAAGAAAGGCTATTTACTGACACTAAATTTTGCCCTACATGATTGCCAATTCCTTACCAGAATTATGTATATATACATGGTCTTAAATATTTTAATTTATTGAAAAATTTAAGAAGGAATAGACTACAATTCTTGCCATTTATAGATATTAATTCTTCAAAAAAGTTACTCAAAAAGGCCTGAGAGATAGAATGGAGGTAGGGCATATGTCTTGCATGCAGAAGGATGGTTCAATTACCTGCATTCCATATGGTCCCCCAAGTCTGCCAGGAGCAATTTCTGAGCATAGAGCCAGAAGTAACCCCAGAGCGATGCGAGATCTGACCCCAAAACAAACAAAGAAAAGCTACTCAAAATTAGAATCAATGAAATTATTGAAAAATAATAAAATATTATAATTGTTATATAACAGATTATATAACACTTTATATAATCATAACTTATATGATGACTTAGTTTTTATGATTTTTATTGAGACCAATGAAAATTACAAGTCTATCACAGTTATATTTAAGGTACTACTGACTGTGAATGAGGGCATTTCCCACCACCTTCATCACTGTTCCCAGCATGCATCCCATACTTCCACCCTTAGCCCTTGGACTGCTAAGTAACAGATACCTTTTGTGTATAGCTTGTTTTACTTTGGGTTTTTGATTTTATTGCCATTGACTATTTGTTAGGTATTTAGGTCTGATCATTTATTTTATTTCCACTCAATGCTTATGATACTGTTTTGTTCCTGGTATCATTCAGTCTTTTTATTTTTATCAATTTGTAGGAAGACAGAGAAATATGAGGCAAAACAATTCATGTTCTATGGTTCTGCTAAGAAAATAGTGAGTGGGAGCCCCTGTTTAGAAGCTATAAATATAACTTTAAAAGAAGAAGAAGAAAAAGAAAAAGAAAAAAGGAAAAGAAAAGAGGGGAGGTTAGAGTGCCAATTTTGTGTTTGTTTGTTTGTTTGTTTGATTTGCATAGGAATAGTACTTACTGGGGAATTTAGAATGAAATTCCTTTGGCCTAAGAGGTACAGGGTGTATGCATCTTGAGGCATACTGATATGAGACCAACTCTGTCTCATGACATTGTTGTACATGACATTGTTGAACCTCAAGGTCTATCTTTATGGTGCCAGGAAACATTCTGCTCCAGTTGTGGTTGTCACAGTCAGTCCTCTGTAATTAGAGATCTTGGTTTTTGCATAGTTTCTAGGATGACTTAGAATTTTTATCCAAAAAATTGTGACATTAAGTCATTTACTACAGTTGCACAGCAAATATTTCATTCTCATGTTCTTTGAAACACTATTTATAGTAGACAAAATCTAGAACTACCCTTGTGTCCAGGAGTAGATGACTAAATATAATATAATAGTATATAGTAATATACATTAATATGATAATATTAATATATAGGTTATATAATATATAATATGATCTATATAATAAATATAGGTGTCTATAGTAAATACACAACAAATATTACTGACTGAATAAGATAAACTCATATTTGTTGTTTTATGAAAGAATCTATTGAATATAATGCTGAGTGAAGTTAGTTAAAAGTAATGAAATCAACTCAGAATGATCTCATTCATATGAGGGATATACAAAAACATAATGATGAATACCAAAAGGAAATGGTAAAAAAGAACACAGAACATGAGAACTCATATTCTATAGCAAACTTATGACCTAGGGGGCAGGGAGGAAGCAAGACTATCTTTGTGTAAAGTATTAAACCTGAAAGAGAAGTTGGTATTTAAAAGGTAAAAAATACAATACAATAAGCAATAATTAACCATAGTAGATAATTATATATCGTTTTTAAAATGCCTTTTATAGAAGCACGTTGATGGGTAGGAGGCAAGTGGGTGTAGATGGCCGGTATTAATGGAAGGAAGTGGACACAGGTAATGGGATTGTTTTTGATACATTATATGCTGGAAACCCAGCCATAAATATCTTGTAGTTTCACAATGAATAAAATAAATTTTGAAAAGACAATGCAATCAAGATAATCTTTGCATTGCATTTGCTTGATAGCAATTTGATATCCATCACTGTATGTGGTCACTGAATACCAACAAAAATCATCATTCAGAACTTTGCCAAGAGTAATTATTAAGCATTGTAAACACACCATCCCTCACAATAAAAGACAAAAAAATATATAACTGATCCTTTTATTTTAAAAGCTAATAAAATAATGATTGATACTCATTATATCATTTATTGATAATTCTTTATTTGAACATAAAATTCAGTTAGAATATATTCACATTTTTCCTGTACCTTTTGTGCTTTATTTTTTAAATATTCAGCATTCTTAACATATGTCTAACTTTGAGAACTATAAATTATGTATTTTTTAATTTTGTAGGCTACTACAGTAACTAGAAAATGCAAGCTTTTTAAATCACAAGGAATATACATATAACATTTATTTATACTTATCTAATAGCTTCAGATATATTAAGTCACAGAATCAGAGACATAAACAATGTTGTTGCTTAATTATTTTCCAACAAATTAATACATGAATACATGTTAGTTTTAAATTTGAATTAATAGTCAAATAAAGGGTATTTTCAACTTTTTATTAATTATTTGAAACATCAATCTTTATCTCATGCATTTTTCTAGCTCCAAAAGTCATGTGTTTCTGGTCTATCTGTTGGTATCATTTCCTTCCAAGCTAGTTACTGAACAGCATTTCAAATAGCAATTTACTGCGTCCTTGAAGAATTTCTTCTACTTGTCTTGCTTACAAAAAGTCATTATGGAGCACTTTGGAATAATCCCAAATTTTCACACATAATGAGAGAGAACAGGTGCACAGAGAATGAAAAGAATTCATTATGCACATTATTGGATTTGTTTTTAGGTTGAGTCTAAAGTATTAGATCCATCAAAATAAAGCCCAATATCTCATGAAAGAACTTTGCTCCACATATTTAATATGATGCACAGAGTATCAATGAGTGCACTATGCAAAGAACTAGAAACAAAACCTATGGAATATTTTTTCTTTATTTTCTAATTGGTCTCATGACTTAGGAATGTGAGTACCTATACTTGATTCAATTGCACCTAATGTGTTCAGCAGAAAGAAGAAACTCAAACAAATGCAATGAATTTAAAATGCTAAACAAAATACCAACACATATTCCCAGTTTCAATTAAAGTACTGTGGCTAAGTAAACAGCTATTACATTTTTATATGGAAGTATATTTATCCTAATTATGAACATATGAGTAAATATAAATTTGTTTGTTTTATAATTCTCATAACTATGTGGTGATGTAAATGAATGCAAAGTATCTAAATATTTAATGGCTCTATTGGACAAATAATATTAAAAATGAGATTATTTTAGCATTTTAAGTAATACTATTCAATATTGCCTACCTAGAGTTAAGGTGTAATTTTAAATTATTAGAATTTTCTTTTCAATTTTTTATTTATGAATTTATTTACTGAATCATTAAAATTATCTAAGGATAATATATATTGGCCTTTGGGTATATTTCATTTTGGGGGGAGGCCATATCTTGCAATGCTCAGGTGTTTCTACTGGCTTACAATAAGAAATTATTCCTACAGGCTCAGGGACCTGAGTTAATGGGTATAAAATAAATGCTCTACCTGTTGATTCCTGAATCTGATATTTTTTAAAATTAGTAAAATAGGAGCCTGAATGATAGCACAGAGGTAGGGCCTTTACCTTGCACGTGGCCCATCTAGGATGGACCTCAGTTCAATCCTCAGCATCTTGTATGGTCCCCCAAGCCAGGAGCGATTTCTGAGAGCATAGTCAGGAATTACACCTGAGAGTCACTGGATGTGACCCAAAAAAGTCCCCCCAAAAAGAATTATTGGAATAAGGTAAAATAGATATTTTCTAATACAAAATATATTGGGTTACTTGAGTAAACTGGTGGATTAAAGATGTTCTCTAAGATATGGCTAAAGCCATCACAAAAATAAAATTTTAATGTGATGAAGCTCGATTTGATATTTCAGTAGGTTCTGCCTTTAGATAGCCAACTCAAGTTCATTCCCCAACACTACCTATGCAGGGATCTGCAACCTTTAAGACTTAAAGAACCAAAAGGTGGGGGAAGAAAACCAGTAAACAAATCGCAAAACCATCTGGACATTTAAAACAAATATAATATTGCATACCTTGTTTCTTATCTTAATGCTATATACAGGAGAGTACAGTTAGCTGTGGATTTGAAGGAAAAAGGAACGTTTTTACTTAAAGTAAAATATATTTGTGCAAATTAATAGTCAGTGAAAGTAGTTAATTTACCTGTTTAATGGGATTTTTGCCACACAGAGGCAGAGGTAAGAGATACCACTCCACACCCCCTTTCTATGGGTTCTGCTGTACCACCCATGACAAAGTTCAACAGAGACACATGGGTTCTGGAGCCACAGGTTGCAGACCCCTGAGGGTCTCTCAAGCACATTTGGAGTGATCACTAAGCACACAGTTAGGAAAAAACTTTACATACTGCCAGAGACGTCCCAAAAAGCAAAATAAATAAATAAATAAATAAAAGCCAGTTGGTTAAAAAATAAACTGTTAACAGTAAGCTTCTATCAAAGTAAAGTTTTTTAACCTTTACTGTGCTGTAGTTTTTGTGCTACTTGGCTTTATTCATAAAAGAAAGGCAGAAACTAAATTTCTTGACTAAATGTTAACTATTTTTCTTTTAATATGTGCAACAGAAAGAAGAAACCCAAACAAATGTCATAATTTATCACAAATGTATAATATATTCACTATATTAGTATTTATTCTTATGCTGATCCATTTAATATTCCATTTTATATCTTTGGAAAATCCTCAGTTTAATTCATTTTCTCAGTTCAAGTATACATATATATATAGCAGCATTGAATATACCAGAACTTACGATTTCCAACAATAAATTTATTGTAAACAACAATGAAAGTAAACTCAGGGGCCCGGAAGATAGCATGGAGGTAGGGCGTTTGCCTTTCATGCAAAAAGTCATCGGTTCGAATCCCGGTGCCCCATATGGTCCCCCGTGCCTGCCAGGAGCAATTTCTGAGCATGGAGCCAGGAGTAACCCCTGAGCACTGCCGGGTGTGACCCAAAAACCAAAAAACCAAAAAAAAAAAAAAAAGTACACTCAGAACGAATGTAATAAATGTACTAAACAAATATAGTGAACCCAGTGCCCAGACCGTGAAAATATTTTTGAGTGTCCTAGAGGTACATCTTTTTGAGTTTTCTGGAAGCCTGTATAAATTTTTTGATTTCCATTCTAATGTATATAATGATGAATATTGAGTCATGTTCCTATTTCTGGCTTCAAAAGATCACAAAAGTTGGTTATGAAATTGTTAACATAGTTTGCTCCTTTCCTTTTTAAGCTCTGTTTTGTAGGTTATGATGTGAATGTCAATGTCACTGCCAATGTTTGTTTCATACACTCACTTTCCCAGGGGCTATGTTAATGTATTGGCCAGGTAGTTCATTGAGTAACATATAGTTTGAAAGCTTTATGGGAAAAATTTCCTATTAAACCTAGTCAAATAAGATTAATTAGATATACCCTGCCTCCTCCCAAATAAGACAGTATCTTATATAAAATTTTGCTCCCAAAGTTGCACTAGGTCTTAATTTCAGGGATTGTCTTATTTTTCTATGAAGAAGAATACCATACACATTTATTATTAAATGAAAATAAAGGAAATTTATTATCTTATGCATTATGGTAGTACAGTAGTTGTCAACACAAACCAGACAAACTGTGAATCCTATAGGTAGAGAATTTATTTACCACCTTCACTACATCCCACCCATTCTGATCCTCCTGCTCCTCTACACTATACTGTGAATGTCTCCTCCTTCTCCCCATCCTGCACTCACGGATTACTCCTTTTCAGCTCAGTCTCCAATCTGTTTAATATCACTGGTTGCTAGATGCCAATTGGGGTGGTCTTCGTAACCAATTTATTGTGAATTAATTTTTATTTCGAGACAGAGTCTAAGGGGGTCTTATTTCCGGGGATTGCCTTATATTTCACCTAGAAGGAAACCTGTAAGTAGGTCTTATTTTTGGAGGATTTTTTTTTGTTTTTCAGGGAAACACAGTAGAGACCTAGACCAGACGTACAGCCATTGTGAACAAAAGATCAAAAAATTTAAATTAATAAGTTTACTTTTTAATATAGGAAATTATAACTAAAGTGATGTAGCAAGATTAAGTTATGTGAAATATTCATAAAGAAAATGTAAAACAGAATATATTTGAAGTAGGAAAATATTTTAAGATTAAAAGCATAAAAATTAAAATGAACAATTTTGTAAGTCAAGCACATTAATAGACATGGTTTATAAAATAATAACTGAGTAGTGACCATGCTTTATGTTTTTTAAAGTTGAAAATGTATTCATCACAGTATATAAGAAAAGATGAAATTCTGCAATTTGCTGATTGGTGGGTAACTCTGGAAAGTATCATGTTTAGTGCAACTAAAAGGAGGATACAGATTGACCTCTCAAATAAATGGATGTAAAGAAAGATAATAAAAGATTAACAACTGTAAAAATCAACAAAATTGGAGAAATGATCCTCAGAACCTTTGTGCTCCAGGAAATAGTAAAATTGAAGGAGGTGGCATTGTTAAAGGGCCTGATATTGGAACATTGTATTAATTAAAGCCTATCATTAATGTACTGTAAATGATAGCCCTACAATTAAAAACTAAAAGTGAATATAAGAATAAATGTGCTTGTAATATAAAGCAGAAAAAGTAATTTTCCAGGACATTTTGGTGGGCATATTGCAGTTGAAAGTTCAATGTCATAAACATTTATTTAGAAAATGATTGAACGTTTCATTTTCAAGAAATATTTTAAAAAGTTTAAAGATGAATTGATATCAGGAAATAAAAGAAAATCGATGATTAGAAGAAAGTTGGTTTATAGGTCAAAATGATAATCTACAGTATGCTTGTTTTGTAGGTGACGGAGCCAGGTTTAATCCTAAGCAACACATATAATCCCCACAATTCCCACACAGAGTGATGCCTGAATCTCTGATATTATGGTTGTGGACCCAAAAGAAAGAACAAAAGCTAAGAAAAAAGGGTTGTTTATAGAAGAAAATTAGGTGTATGATGCTGAGAAGATGCTTCCAAGTAATTGTTTATTGGTCAGGTAAGTTAATCAAATTCTCTATGTAGAATTGGTAACTTTAATAGCAGAGGCTATCTGCTTAATATTACAAATGTCATTCTATGTTATAAAATTCCTATTGTTGACATTTGGGGCATAGCATTTGCAGAGACCAGCACTGTCACTAAACAAACTGTAAAGACAATTACCCTCATAAATGTCAATAATGCCAAATTGTAGAACTATCATTAGAGGCACAGGAAAGGAAGTAGTCATAGAGGAGAAGTTCTTACTTCTTCAAAAGAAGGATAATGAGATGTATCATGGATTAAAGAGACAGAGAAGATAATTATTGAAGAAATCTAATGAGTGTTCATAATAACAATAGAATAAACATAAATACAAATACTTTTAATTTAAAGAGCATAGAATATAGTTTATAAATACTTTAAAAAATGGGGTCAATTTGAGGACTTTTCATAGGCATAAAAGGATGTTTGTAAGAGTAAAATAAGAGTATTTGCATTTTAAAATATAAATTCTGTATATAACAAAATAGAATGAAGAAATGGTGAAGAATTGAAAAATTAACGGGTTTGTAATTATTAAACTAATATATTGCTATTAGTTAAAAACTGCTATTTTAAAGTATTTTTCTTATTTATAATTCATGAAAATATTTGAAATTTGTTTTTAATAAATTTTATGGAATAAAATTAAATGATAAAAAATTTAATGTAAATTTTATTGGGTTTTGTTATTGTAATACACAACTGATATTGCTCAGGGATTACTCAGAGCTCTACACTCAGAGATCTCCCTTGGAGTTTCTCAGTAGACCATATGGAATGCCAAGGACCAAATATTTATTGTGAGGCAAATGCTATATTGCTCAGGCTCAAATATAATTAAAGCAAATTATAACTGAAATTTTCAAATAATAAAAACTGGAAAAAATTGATAAAATATAAGAATTCATCATAATTTTAAGGTACATTATAAATACATTAGAAAACATTTAGATCTTTGCTAATACTTAAATTAGAAACAATTATTGGTTGCTGATAATAAAACATATTTAGCTACTGGAAATATTAAAACATTAAGTATTATGAATAATTTTGAATATAAACCATGCACCAAAATATTGATAAAGCACTCATATTTCTAATTGTGTATAATTTTTCATTAATAGTAGAATCAAAATTTTGTTTGTATGTGTGCATGATTTTGTTTGTATTTCAGTTTATACTTTTAGAAATAACAAAATAACTTTGGAAAATCTTTTTACTCTTTTACAATTTATCTTCAATTTACTTTATTTTTAACATTTTTATTTAGTTAACTATACGTAATTTATAGACATTTCCAGAAGCAGTAAATGAAAGTTGCCTTTACACCATTATTGCTATTAGCACAGTGAGGTATATACTATTTGTTAGGATCTGGAGTTGAAAGATGAGACCACACAAATTAAATAAAGCAAAGCAAGTCTCTATTCCATCATATGATCAGAAGTAAGAGTTATCTTTTCTTAAATACATATAATAATTTTAATCTCCAGTAATATTTAAAATTGTTTTTAAATAACATATGTCATAAATGTAAGAAGATTAACACACAATTTCAAAAATAATTTTATAACTAAAATACCTTTTACCTTTCCATTACTTGTGCCACAATGTTCAAAAATTCACCATATTCTGTAATTAAATGAGTTAAAATTAACAATGTTTAAGTACTAGAGATTGTACAGAGAAATACTTTTGATACAACAGTACTTCTAAGGGGAAAATGTCAATGTTTGAAAGGTACAATAGCAAACATTAAGATTGTTAATTCATTACAAATATGTAGGGAAGGAGTTATTTTACAGCAGGTAGGACATTTGCCTTTTGGGAGATCTAAGAGTGTTTGATCACCAGCATTCCATATAGTCTGCAGAACTTAGTTGTGAATGATTCATGAGTGCAGAGTTAGGAGTAATCCTTGAGCACTGCTGAGTTTGGCACTCACACAAACAAATACTAAAAATATAATATACGAATGACTACTGGGAGGAATAGTTTATGATAGTTACACCTATACACTGAAACAGTCTGTTTTCATATAATATATATATTTTAAGAGTCATGAAAGCAGTGACTGAAATTCATAATACATGTCAATTTACATTTGTTCATAACAATCATAATAATCCCAAAAGTTTCTAGAAATTTAATTAATAAAAAAGATTATTTGTGTACATTGAAAGAAGATTATGAATGTGATATCAGAATTTTGGAAGCTTTACCTAATGTTTCGAAGAAATTTACACCATGATATTTAAAGAATTGGCGCAAAAGTGAAATAAAGCATATGGATTGGAAATACAATTTGTGGATATGTTTATGGAGTTAAGAGTTTATAAGAGATCAGGGATAACTCCCAGATTTCAGGCTTAAAAGCCTGATAAATGATTATGCTTTTTATTAAATTATAATTACAGATGTAAAGGGACAAATATTCAGGCAATGATCAGTTTTGTTCCAACTTGGAAGAAAATATATTCTCAGAATTAGAAGAGAGAAAGGAACCCTCAATGTGTGGTGATAGCATTACTATTTCTGAAAGAGACTTTCTAGAAATATGTAGATTGAAGTCTGAAAGGTATTTGTATTGATCTATGACTGATTTTTAGCCAATTTATTTCCATAGTCATTCTTATAATACTCTAGGGCAAAATACTCTTTCCAAGGACCTAGCAAACCCAAATCAACAACCCTCTAATGGGTACTAACAAATGTTTGCTAATTAGAAAGAAAAAAAGGCAAGCTCCTCTTAAGCAGTTAATCCTCTTGAAGCTATGAGATGCACTGTAAAAGATGTTTACAGACTCTGGTGATAAAATAAAAAAAAAAATCTCGTCAAATATTGAATCTGAATCCATGGTGATTTGAATAATAAAGCTAACTTTAGACCTGTTGCTTTTGCGTTGTTGCTCTAACAAATTCAAAGTTGAGTAGATTATTGAGAATATACTTCTGTGAAAATATCACCCAAAATAACATAGATGACTTTCAAGGATTTAATGTACGGTATTATTTTCACTGTTATTTCCATTTGAGTGATGTTCTAACTTTTATGAACTCTTCATAAAACAACAGTGTTTTATGTTGTTTTATGAATACACAGATGAGTACAGCTCATTTTTGTTCTTTCCAACCTGCACAACAAAAGGACAGTCACTCCGGACACCTGCTGTTTATATCAAAAACGGAAAGTCCATTTCAAATGCCCTTGTGCTTTTATCCATTAAGTTGTATTCTCTTATCGCAAAGCTTTCACTCCAGGATGCTTTCTTGTCCTGTGAGCAAAAGGGAAAGATCTTATAACTTTCAAAGTAACCACATCCTTCATCTTTCTGACTCAAGTATTTCAACATAATAGAAGTTATACAATAGGACCAGCTTCCACAAAGCCTGATCTTAAAAACAGTATAGAGCATTTCCTTTGTCACTGAAACACTTTTCAAGTTAAACTAAATAATGAACTATAAAGCTAACAAGATGATCAATTTTCCTCCACAATATGGTTCTCAAACTATAAGAATTTATAGTCAGATTTTATTGTTGATATAAAGTAAAAAAGTCTTAAATTATCCCTACTATATTTTATTATAAAAGACTAATTCAAAAATATCCAAATATATCATTTTTGTAAATATGCTCTTTATTTCAACTTTAATAAAATTTATTTTATAAGTAAGTTAATAGATTCAGAGAGTAAATTTTATTTTGCCTACAATATTCTTTTTTTCTCTGTAAAATTATATTCTCATCTGTGCTTATATGTTAAAACTATAATGTTAATTTATTTAAATTAATGCTAAATATGGGGACTTGAGAAAAATCCCCCTATAAAAAACTAATATGGATTATGATATTTTTCTATTTTTAATATAGACTAACTATAAATGTTTTCAACATTTGCTAATGTTTTACTTGTGCAAAACAAAATAGAAATTTAAATGTCATTAGAGAAAGTAATAAGAGATGCCTTATAGTTTATAATTCCTTAGGTAAAATAACAAAATAATTGATACAATGCTATAGTAGTTAAAGAAAAATCCTATGGGAAGTCACAAGTGGTAAATTCTTTACTAGCCCTTGAAAGAAACCGTGACTAAGGAAACTGAGAAATTTGTGAATATGTCATTATAGGCTATGTTAAGAATGTTTATATTGGAGCCGTAACAATAGAGCAGTGATAGGGCATATGCCTTTCACAGGGCTGATCCAGGAACGGACCTCGGTTCAATCCCAGGCATCTCGTATGGTTCCCCAAGCCAGGAGTGATTTCTGAGCATAGAGCCAGTAGTAATCCTTGAGTGTCACCAGGTGTGACTCAAAAACAAAAAACAAACAAATAAAAAATGATTATATTAGAAGTAGAAAGTTAGGTGTCTTTTCTTTTCTTTTTTTTTTCTTTTCTATTCTATTTTATTATTTTCTTTTCTTTTTTTTAGAGGCCACACCAAACAATGCTCCTAGCTCTGCTCTTAGGGATTGATCCTGGTAGACATAGAAGACCATATGTGTCCCTGGGAATAATCCTTGTTCGTGTAACCCAAGTGAAAGGCAAGTCACTACCTGCTGTAGTATTTTTTTCTGGCCCCAAATGAAAAAGGTAAGCTGACTATTGTTGCTGTTGTGTTGTTTCTTGCTGTTTTTGTATTTTACATTCATTCTTTCATTCATGCATTCATTTATTCAGTTATTACATTTAAAGATAGGAAACAAAGGAGAATGGGATTTATTGGTAGTATGAAAGAGTGTCATAGCAAAGCAATCAAATAGCAGAGTCAACATTAATGAAAACAAAATCCTAACTTCAATGACTAGTTTTAATATTTGTTAAATGGTAGGTTGGAGAGAGGAAGAAATGGAAAGAAAGCAAGGGAACGCTGTGAGATAGCACAGCAGTAGGGCATTTGACTTGCGTGCAGCGGACCCAGGACCAATAGTGATTCAAATCCCAGCAACCCATACAGTCCTTCGTGCCTGCCAGGGGCTACTTCTGAGCAGAAAGCCAGGAGTAACCCCTGAGTGCCACCTGGAGCGGCCCTAAGTGTCTATAGTATCCAATTTCCTTTTCCATAGATGTCTGTGGAGAAAGACATTAGAATGTTTTTGAAGATATAATTCATTTGAGAATAAGATTTACATAATCTAGTTTCACAGCAATTGGAAAATTTTCACTAGGATAGCTAAAAACCATTAAATATCTCACAATGTTATGCATTTCCTTGAAACTCTGCAGACTTATGTTAAACCTGTAGAATTTTATACATAATTATCTGTTTGATATGGGACATAGAACAAATGAGGAGCTATTAAAATACATAGAGGTAGAATACATAATTTAAGCAGCAATATAATGATCAATGCAAATAGCAACAAGAGAGCAACCTAGAGGAAAGATAATTTTTGGAAGTGACTCAGCTGTAGGAGGTTCTTAAATCAGTTTATCCTCAGTTGGGCTTTGGCTGGGTTTGTTTTCTCCATCTACATTTCTGTGGGAGGCTGCTGAGGTCACCATGGAAAAACTTTCCAGAATTGGGTGTGGGGACCCGCTCATATCTCTGCTGTTAGTCCTTCTCCAACAGACATGTCTCTTCGTTTCTTCCCCATTAGTGACCTCAATAAGCTGCTACAGGTTGGGGGACCAAGATCCTCATAGAATGTCTGTTCAGTAGAAGAAAGACAGTGGGTGTCAGCATTTGGGATGCTGCCTAGAGTCTTCAGCCCTCTACCCTTCACTGTCTCATTCCATCCTGCCTGAGGCAGCTTCTGCCACCATAGATTATGGGGCATTTGAACAAGGTGGGGATAAATTGACAGAACCTATGTCAATTGGGGAACATAGCGGCTGATTTTCAATGCCCATGTCCTGTTATATTTGTAGCTTCTCTATCTTTCTCTCCTTCTACCATCTCAGACTCCACAGTATCACCGGTGCTACACAGGAACTTCCTGAGATTGTTTCTCTGAATGACTGTCCAGTGAACAAAACAATCCTTCTTAATGCCATATTTGGTAATAAATCTGTAATTATTTTTACATTGAACAATTTGATAGTGCCTGGGATTGGGATTGCCAGCATCAGTTGGTCGAAATGACTCCAGACTTGAGGTGTAGGGAAACTCTATTGAGCCATTTTCAGACTCATGATTCTGAAGAGTCAGTAGTTGGCTCATCATCATTGGGAGATGGGAATCTCTCTGCTTTGATGCCAGTAGTGAAAATAAATGAGCCCTAAGCATCACCACTGGGAAGACATCCCGCCAAATCTTTGGGGCATGTGAGCAGGAGAATCTCTAGGGAGCCTGGAACATACAGTCCAGGCTGAGAAATGCAAGTACATTGAGCAGAGCAACATGAAGCAGTTCAGAAAGGAGGTTATAGGCACTGATGCTCTGGTGAAGGGCACAGCACATTCAGTCCACTTTAAGAAGCAATCATGGTAATGGTCCACCAGAAAGAATCATGTCACTCAATCTGTTGGGGCCTTCTCAGGTCCCTCTTTGGGTGCCAGGTGTGAATAATTCCACATGCTATAATCCCAAGGGGAAGGAGAAAGCAGGTCTGGAGCAGCATTACCACGGAAATAATGCAAACCAGGTTGAAGAGAAATGAAACACAGGTCCAGGGACTTTTTCATCTTATTTTTTTATAGGCCACACTCATTTGTACTTGACTTATCATATGGTTCTGGTGACCAAATATGTTACCAGGGATCTAATATGGTTCTTCCATATGTAAGTTGAGTAAGAGAAACAGCTGGCTGAAACGGCAGTATTTATTAGGAAGGTTGGAACACCCCCATGGGTGAGGAATAGGTTAAGGTAAAGAACCTATCTAGAATTTTGTCCTGCCCAAGTGGGTTTTTGACATGTAAAAAGAAGGAGCAAAATTGGTAAGGGTGAAGTCTCATATGCCATAACAGTTTTTGGTGAACGCTAATTAATTAAAAAATGAGCATTGCTGGGGCCCGGGAGACAACATGGAGGTAAGGCGTTTGCCTTTCATGCAAAAGGTCATCAGTTCGAATCCCGGTGCCCCATATGGTCCCCC
>PVKC010001407.1:0-50910 GCA_004027635.1 Crocidura indochinensis
AAAAAAAAAAAAAAAAAAAGAAGTTTAGGAACATTGAATCAAAGTTGTAATATAAACTGAAGGAATATTTATAGGGGGGATAAATAAGGATTATATAAACATATAGAATCCATACAAAAGTGGTAATAAATAACCTTATTTAAATACTTTAATTAAATATAAATAACCTAAATTCACCAATCAAGAGACATAGTAGTGGAATAGATCAGAAAATTTGGCCTTATTTATAGATGCCAAGAAATCATTTTATTATATTCAACACATATTCATGGTGAAACCCTAAACAAAATGAGTATTGAAGGGTCTATACACAGCAATAAGAAAAAACTGAAAATAATTTCCTCTAAAAAAAGCACAAGATAAGGATGTACACCTTTGGCACTACTATTCAATATAGGTCTGGAAAGTTTAGCAACTGCAATTAGACAAGAGAAAAATTAAAATTGTCACAGTATGCAGATGATATGACATTATACATAGAAAACTCCAAAGGCCCCCCTCAAGACAAAATTCTGAAAATTATAAACCTATACAGTAAAGTAGCAGACTACAAAATCAATATGCCAAAAAAACTTGTCACATAATTACTTGCAAATAATGATGTGGAAATAACTATCCTATTTATAGTTATTAAAAAAAACACATCTTCAAGAATCTAGGAACTAATTTGGCAAAAGGGGTAAAATACCTATAGAATAAGAACTATGTCACTGGTTTCAAATCTTCTGGGAAATGGTATGAATACATTTTCAAAATGAATAGAGTTTCCCAGACCAGAATGATAATACACCAGGTAGGTCAGTTGCATTGTACAATGCTGACCTCGGTTTGATACCAAGTATCCCATAAAATATCTTGAGCCTCACCAGGAGTGATCCCTGGATGTAAAATCAGGATTAAATCCCAAGTTCTTCTGAGTGTGGTCCCCAAACAAAAATAAAACAAAAATAAAATGAATAGAGTTTGCATATGAGCCAGTAGAGAATCTTTGAATCTATACTCACATATTCATTCTTTTTTATTAAAACCAATGTGAATTGCAAGTCTTTCGCAGTTGTATTTCAGGCATACAGTGACAGTGTATTAGGGTCATTCCCACCACCAGTGTTAGCCTCCCCATATAAGAGTTCCCAGCATGCCTCCCATGCCTCCATCCTTAGACCCCTGGAGTGTAACAGGTCACTTTGGGGTCTCTTGATTCTATTGTCATTGACTTTGTGTTAAATATTTAGGTTTGACTTTTTTTTTTATTTCCACTCAATGCTCCTGAGACCGCTTGGCCCCTGGGTCCCATCCACTTTTTTTTCTTTTCTCAATATGTAGGAGAATATAGAAATATGAGGTAGAACAAGTTACTTATGTTCTATGGTTCTGTAAAAAATGTTAGAGCCCCTATCTAGAAGCTATAAATAAAATGAAAATAAGAAAAAGGGGGGCATGTGGGTTGGTTTTTTGTTTTGTTTGTTTGCTGTTGTTGTTGCCTAGGCACAGTAAACATTGGGAAAATTAGAAAGTAAATTCCCTTGGCCTAAGAGATACAGGGTGTCTCTACCCTTGATGCATCCTGTACACACATATTCATTTGTAAAAGATATATACACAATAATTCTCATTGTAACTCTTAGTACAATAGCTATGACTTGGAAACAACCCGAAAGTTCAACACTAGACGAGTGGATAATAAAGCTGTGGAAAATATACAGAAAATAATACTATGCAACCACATGGAAAGATGAAATCGGGCAATTTACTGTAACTTGATGGAACTGTAGAATGTCATATTAAATGAAGAAAGTCATAGGAAGGACAAATACGGAATGTTTTCACATCTCTGTGGTAGATAGAGTAACAAAACAAGGAAATAGATGTTATAAAATGTTGGCAAATACTTGGCCTAGATTACAGAAACAAAAGTGTCTAAAAGTATTAAAAAAATGGATGAAAAAAGTAAAAAGAAATTGAACTGAAGTAAAAGAAGGTCAATGATTTTGAACCTTGGGCATAACAGTGGTACAGAGGCAAAACACAAATACATGTACATCAAAACTATTAGTCCTAACACCACTGTAAATAAGGGACCCAAACTATATAATTAAACCTGAAATATGTTTGTTAAGGAGGCAGGCTGAGTGGGGGAGGAGTTAAGAACCTGGGGACACTGATGAAGGAATGCTGACATTGTTGGTGTACTGATAGACAGAGAAGATGGGGGGATAGATTTACACAGATAAGAAGAAGAAAGATACAGATTTAAATAAAGAAGAAGAAGAAGAAAATAGATACACAGAAAAGAAGAGGAAGAGATATATAGAGAAGATGATACAGTAGATTAGATAGAGAAGAAAAAGAAATTTAAACAGAAAGAAATTAAGAGAGAAGAGAGAGGGAAAATTAAGAGATTAAAACAGAAGAAGAGAGAAGGATGAATTAACTCAACAACATTTTAATGCAACAGTATTAGAGTTGGAAAATTGTGTTTTAGAAGCCCTCTTATAGTTTTATTATATAATACAGTTTATAAAAAAAACCTTTATTATTATTATAAAATATAGCATTACATCATGATAATTAAATTTTTAAAAGAAAAAATAAAAAATGAGACTACTAAATTACAAAGGCTTGTTAGAAGATATCAGACCTAAAATTAAAAGATTTTCATGACCTGGGATAAAATATGTGTATACCATCCAATCATTAAAAAGACTAATGTTCAAGATACATAAAATATTCTTAAGGCTCAACAAAATCAAACAACCCCATCATAAAAATAGGAAGAAATAATGACAGATATTTCCCTGAAAAAGGCAATAAAGGGGGCCACAAGATATATGAAAAAAGTCTTTTTATCACTGATATAAGGAAAACACAAATCAACATAGCAATGTGATAGGACCTCGCACCAGCCACAATGGTTAATATGATAAAAACAAAAAGTGCTGATGAGGTTGTAGTGAGAAAAATACTCTCATTCCATGTTGGTAGGTAGAACTGTTGAATGGTCTAAACTCTCAGAAAAAACAATCAGCCTGGGACTCCTCAAAGCATTATGCAAAGAACTCCAACATGGTCCAGTGAGTCCTTATCTGCAAATCTAAACCAGTTCCAGAAAATATATTTACATGCCTGTGTTCATCATAGTATTATTTACAATAGCAAGTATCTGGAAACAATCCATGTGTCCCCTAAATAGATAAGTGGAATAAAGAAATTTATATATATATATATATATATATATATATATATATATATATATATACAACAATTTATTGGATGGAATTAGAGCATGCCACGCTAATTCAAGTCAGAAAGCAAGAATAAATGCAAGAAGATCTTACTTATATGCATAATAAAAGAAATAAAGAACGTCCAGTGGAAACAAATCCTGAAATAGGATCAATAGAAATGGGAATTAAGAGAGTGGAGAGGGACTGAGCCATGGGATAATGGTAGAGGGACCTAGAAATACTTGTTTGTGGAGAGAACAGTACACTGCCCAACACTAGTAAAATAATTTTTTATCTATTTACTAGTTTGGAGGACACACTCAGGTATGCTCAAGGTTTATTCCTAGCTTTAAGCTTAAAATCACTCCTGTTCTCCAAGGAACATACATGGGATTTTGGAAATCAATCCTATGTCAGTTATAATCTAGGCTTGCTCCTCACCTGCTATCATAAATTTTCAGGTCCTATAAAATATAATTTTTAAACTTGTAAAGTAGGATGACTCAATGAAGCTTGATTTTAAAATGAAAACATAAAAGGGAAAAATAACAACATCGCATTCATTTGGTATGGCAATTAAGCAAGAAAGAGAAATCAAAGGAATTCAATTTGGTAAGGAAAAATAAGTTAAACTATCATTCATGACTTTCATTAATTTCTGGTACTGGTTTTAGCGCTTTTGGAAAATGATTCAGAGACTTCTCAAAAAAAAAAAATTAAGAGTAGTTTCTATATCATCCTGAGATCCAATTTCTAAGCATCTATCCCAAGAGCACTAAAACATTAGTTTGAAGTTAAATTTGCAAACCTACATTACTCATAACAGTCAAGTTCTGAAAATTACTAAAATGCCTAACAATTGAATTACAAATAAATCGTGTCCTATATACATGTATGTACAAACACAATAGAATCCTGTTCAATTATGAGAAAAAAATCTGAAGGTTCCACAGCATGGATAAAATTGGTGGGTGTTATGCTAAGTGAAATAAATGATTTAGAAAAAAATTTTAGACGACCTCATTTATTTGTGGAGTATAAAGAAATAAAGGGAGTAGAAAATCCCCGATGGGAAATAATCTCTAAGGTATGTTTGAGAAAATAAAATCTGAGAAGGCTAAGGCGATAGAGAGTGGGATCTTGAGATCAACTTGGTGGTGAATATTGAGGTACTAAACAATAGTGTTGATATTATAGTAAGAAATTAAAAATAAGGAATTTTAAGTGAAAAAATGTCTGGGCAAGAATTTGGATGACACAGCACACTATTTGGCATGACTATTTAATAGCATTCCTAATTTTTTTCAATTCACTTTGGATATGTAGTTAGGGTATATAGTATTTTTCAGGTAGAAGGAACCACTCATTCTTCTGGGAAATAAAAAAGTTTTAGGATCTGGGCCCGGAGAGATAGCACAGCGGCGTTTGCCTTGCAAGCAGCCTATCCAGGACCAAAGGTGGTTGGTTTGAATCCCCGTGTCCCATATGGACCCCGTGCCAGGAGCTACTTCTGAGCAGACAGCCAGGAGTAACCCCTGAGCGCCGCTGGGTGTGCCCCCCCCCCAAAAGAAAAGTTTCAGGTTCTATATATAAGATAAACTACCTATATTTCTATATGACAATGCAATGCACTTGAATATATTCTTTAAGTAACAATGAGGAAATTATTTTGGGCAGCAAATAAGAGGTAAAATTCTTACAAGCTAAATAGATTCTTACTGTAACTGATTAATGCACTAACTATTTGTAATGTGTATATTCAAAGTCCAGAGATCTTTCTTTGAGGAAAATTATTATAGTATTCCACCCCCAGAAAGAGTTTACATGATCTCCTTTTTCTATGGTAAAAATTTACCAAGTCATTGGCCTAGGTATATTGGGTTATATTTTTTTAGATTCAAAATTACTTTAAACACCATGGTTTACAAGGTTGCTTATAATACTGTTGTTGTTATTGTTGTTTTTAAATTAATAAAGTTGGTCATGATTGAGATTCGGTCATACAATGTACAATACTTTTCACCAATGCAAATTTTCTATCACCAATGTTCCAAGTTTCTCTCCTGTCCTCTACCCTGCCTGCCTCTGTGATAGACATTTTCTTCTCTCTCTCTCACCATGTCTCTTTCACTCTCTCTTCCTCTTGCTTCCTTTGTTTCCTTCCATATAAAATCATTTGCAATACTGTTTCCGAAGGGAAATCATGCCTACAACTTTATGTTCTTTTAGCATCCAGTTCTTGTCTATAGTGATCATTTCCCACTATCACTGGCATAGTGATCCCTTCTCTGCCTTAGCTATATTTCCCCACTCTTTGCATCTTACCATGAATTGGTCCTCCTGGCTCTCATTTCTATTGTATCTGGATCTTCTTACCATACTATATTTTTAATATCCATATAAACAATTAAGTGTGATGATTCTATGTCTATTCCTCTCCCTCTAACTCATTTCTCTCAGCATAATGCTCTCCATATTCATCCATGTATAAGAAAATGTCATGACTTCCTTTTATTTAACAGCTGCATAGTATTCCCTTGTGTAGGCGCACCACTGTTTCTCTACCCACTTATCTGTTCTTAGGCACTTGGGTTGTTTCCAGATTCTGGCTATCGTGAATCATTCTGCAAAGCACATAGGAGCACAGAAGGGTTTTTTTAATTGTGTTTTTTGGATTCCAAGGGTATATATTCATAGGAGTGGTATTGCTGAGTAATACAGAAGCTCAATTACTAGTGTTTTGAAGAATATTCATATTGGTTTCCAAACAGGCTGCACTAGTTGACATTCCCACCAGCAATTAATAAGAGTCCCTTTGTCCCACCTCCACACCAGCATTGGTTGTTACTGTTTTTAATGTGTGTCAGTCTCTGTGGTGTGAGATAGCACTGCTGTTTTGATTTGCATCCTCATAATAATTAATGATATGAAGCATATTTTCATGTGCCCTTTGGCCATCTTTATTTCTTCTTTGAGGTAAATCTGTTGTTCTTTTCTTCCCATTTTTGGATATTTTTAGATTTTTTTCTTGTTAGGCTCTACAGTGTATTATATATTATATATTAGCCCCTTAACAGTTGGGTTTTGGGTAGATAGTTTCTTTTGTTCTGTGAGGAGTCTTTGTATCCTAGTTTCCATTTCCTTTGAGGTGTAGGAATTTTTTAGTCTAATGTGGTCCCATTTGTTTATTTTTGTTTCCACTTACTTGGTTTGGGGCTTTATTTATTTGTTTATTTATTTATTTATTTATTTATTTATTTATTTATTTATTTATTTATTGGTGTTTGGGTCACTCCAGTGACACTCAGGGGTTACTCTTGGTTATGTGCTCAGAAATCGCTCCTGGCTTGGGGGACCATGTGGGATGCTGGGATCGAACCAAGGTCTGTCCTGGGTCAGTCTCGTGCAGGGCAAACACATTACCACTGTGCTATTGCTCCGGTTCCTGGGGCTATTTTTTGAGATTAAAATGTACCTGTATTTTTACTCTACCCTCTGTCATCATTGAACAGATGAAGAATATGGGCTTAATATCATTTGACTAGAGGGTAGATGCATTGGCGAGTTATGATAATAAACATCAGAGAGAATTTATCTTAATGTCATTTGTTTAGTGACACAGAAAGTAATGTACTATAATTCTTCTCGCAGAATGTATGCATTAAAGGAGAACATTTGCTCAAACTCTTCAAGAAGACTTTATTTTTCTTCAACAAATACAACTTGAAGGAATGACACTGAAAGCTGACATAATAGGGCCAATGAAGTTTGAGAAAATTATTTAAGAGAACATAAAAGATTCATAGTGCTTAAAAAACAATTGTATGGGAGAGGATGTCGTGTATAGCAAAAATTCTAATCTGAAAGGGTTTCTATTTGTAATAGTGGGGGAAGAACTAAAGCAGCAAGGGAAAAGACCATGCTTAGATCTGGGTATAATACTGCCTATCACCAAGAATCTGAAAAAGACATTTTTCTAAGTATGAGCTCTATCACGTATAATGCAGCAATACTTTTATCATGGTTTATAACATGACAACTACTAAGGGGAGGGGTATGAAAGAATAAACACTCAAGTTATCTTTAAATAGGAAAAACTTGCAAGTCAGCACTCATTGCTCCCTTGGATAAAGTGAAGACCTAGGAAAAATAAGATGTTTGATTAAAATCATAAATTGACTATGTCTTTGTAAAAGTAAAATATTTTGAAATTCGAGTCAAAGTCAACCTCAGAAACAACTAAATGGCAAGTTATAAGACCCCCATCTTTGGAAGATAGGGTTGTGCTTATTATTATCAAATATTACTATGGTTTATTCATTAACAGTAGGTAGGTCAGGTACTTAAACTTTGTGAACAGCCATTTTCTCATCGAAGATATGGGTACAATAGTAATAGGATATTAATAATGTTGCCGGTAAAGTATATGAATATGTAAAACAGTGCCTGGGGCAGTAAATAGTACATAAACATGAGTAATTATAATTAATATATTTTATAAGCTAGTGGGGATTGTGGACTCAAGGATCTCTGGGCCCAAATAAGAGTGAACCAATATCCCCAAATACTGAAAGGAACAACATTTATATCCCTAAAGAAAAGAAAGTAGAGGTCTAGAAAAGTTAGCTGTCTCTCATCACTGTAAAATGTAAATTAATCTTGTTTTTTGGTGGAGAAAATATGAGGTAAGGTTGTCATATCTGTACAAACTGAGTTTGCTGATATAAAAGGAGCAGTTAAGGTTTGTAATATCTAATACTCTTCAGCAGAAGGCAAGCCAGAAACAAGTATGAAAGAGGTCAGATTATGGGCTGGCTTTCCTTCACAAACATTCATCTGTCTTCAGAGTTATGTGTAAACTCCTAACCTGCCTTTCACAAATCAAAATAATTTTATTCTGACCCTCTAAAAATGACTCATATTACAGCCTAACACCTCCATATTTCATAATAGACAAGCTAGTTTAAAATCACAAAAGACTTCCTTTACTTTGTTAAAACTAAAATTGGTCTGGATTAATAGGACAGAAATAAGCTATCACTCCCTTGCTCCTTTGCTACTGATTAGAACCACATATACCTTCTAGGTGTCAGTTAAAATATAATATTAAAATTCACCCCAATCATAGGGCCAGAGCAATAGCACAACTGTAGGGCATTTGCCTTGCAAGCAGCAAACCCAGGACGGACCTGGGTTCTATTCCCGGAATCCCAGATGGTCCGTTGAACCTGCCAAGAGTGATTTCTGAGCACAGAGCCAGGGGTAATGCCTGAGTGTGACCCCAAAACCAAAGTAAAATAATATACTCTCCAATCAAGGTAAATCAATTCATATCTTGCATTATATTCACCATTATCCTTTACTTACAATGCCAGGATTTTTATACTTGTCTTTTCTTACCATGCTACAAATACTTTGAAGCTAGAACCAATACATATGTGTCTTTATTACCTGTTATGCTAAATATAAGTTTTTATATACAATTAATTTTAGATATTGGTTTAAATTGAACCAAAATTGCTTTCTGAACTTTTCAAAGAATTGTACATCTTTTGATATATTCTAAAACATTTGGTCTCTGTACAATATTTAGATATTTTTCACTTGAAAGAAGCAAAGCTTGAAACTCACAACTCAGTGGTTATTTTTTGGCAGATAGATATTTTTAATAATTTAACACCGTAGTTTACCAAGTTCTTCAGAATACAGTTGTTTCAAACATTCAATGTTCCAACACCAATGCTATCATCAGTGTGACCTCCCCACCTCCTGCAATATTCCAATTTCCCTCACTAATGCACAGAAACTCTTTACAGGTGCAAACAAATTTATTTCATATTTCTTATTGTAACAAAAAGAAAAATGGAATGATCATAAAATAGCTGAATGAAAGTCAATCTGGGATTATTGTTATATATTACAATGGTGTTAATTAATTTTCTGAGGATATACTAAGGAAGTTGATGCTGATTGGGCCTGTGTTACTGTATTCACTCATTGAATTTGTTGAGTTTCTATGAAACTTTCCTATCAAACTGTTGTTCTCCTCTTGGGTTCTGAGTACCGCAAACTTGGGAAGAGGTATCAAATGGTATCATATGTGGTCATGCACATTGGGAGCTAAAGACCTGGATCTTTTTTTTTTTAAATAATATTTTTTATTTTTTTGTATATTGTTGACAATAATATTTTAGTTACATATTAACATAAAATCAGGGGGTTTCCGTATCAAATTGTCTTCCTTCCACCTCCATTCCCATCCTACCACCCATATCCACCTCCCTCTCCCTTGGGGCTGCTGGAATAGGTGGTCTCCTCTGTGCCTAGCTTACAGCTTAGTGGTCTTATACTTGTTTGGTCTTGGTACTTCCCTTATTTCCCCCTCTAACTGGGAGGCGGGACTAGATAGTTCTAGTTATGCGGTTTTGTTTGAAGAAGAGAAAAGTGATAAATTGGGGAAAAATCAAATATGCCAAAAATGGGTGGAGTCCTTCTAGAGGTGCTCATCATCGGTTTGCGAGACAAAGGGGAAAAAGAAGGTGAAACACCTCAACAATGCAAAAAGAAGTAACAAATAAAATAACCAGTGAGCACTCCAACAATAAAGATAAGCACCACATAAAATCCATGAAGACCTGGATCTTTTAAACGTTGAAAAACTTTGGGAGTAATGGCTGCTGAGCCTATGTAAAAGGAGTTGAATTTATCCACTCCCATTCTGAGAAAAATCACATTTTCAGTAGAGAGATTACTCTACCTGAGATGTTTTGGTGGCGTGGCATCCTGTTCAATAAGTAGATAATAATATTATCTATTACTTATCGCATTAGAAAAAGGTCACTGTTCAAATTGCCTGCATAATATATAGCAAATGCTAAAACTCATTAAAATTCAATAAGTAAGATTTTATTGATCACTCCCTTGATACAGATTAACAAACTGTATTTGGAGAAGATGGGCCACTATTCAGAGGTCAAATGAATAACAGTTTATGGATTGATGTTGGATTATTTGTCCCACCCTAATCAATATTCATACTCTACCCCAGCATGTGATCTGGTGATGGGATTATTGGATTATTTCCTACCTGGTATTCCTCTCCCACCCTAGGATGTGCCCTGGTTCTTGTCAATAAAAGCAGGGGTCTGGGGAAGGCAGGCACTCGTTCTTGGGTCTTCCTCCACTGAGTTGCTTTCCTTCTGAGGAGCAGAAGGCTTGTGTGGTGGGATTACTGGCTTGAGTGCTGGATTTCCTGATCCCTTTCTTATGCTTTTTCACTGTGTGGCTTATTTCCTGTGTCAACGTTTGCTTCCAGACCTGTGTCTCACAATATCTTCTGTTTGGAGCTTGAGGCTCTGTTTATAGAGTGGTCCCTAGGGTCCAACTTTTAACCACTACTAATAGTCTTTTTCAGAACCATAGCTTCCCTCAATATTGTTTGGAACCAGAGACAACTCAGCATCCTGTGGTCCTTTGCCTTTTCCTTGGCCTGCAGCCATTTCTGGCTCAGTGCCTCAAAGTCCCACAGTTCCATCTTCCTACAGTCCCAAGTGAGAATCTGCCAGGAACTACAGAGAGCCCTGAGGGGAGCTTAGTCAGGAAGGCTGGTGCAAGGACTAGAACAATGGAGAAGCTATGGTAAAATTTCCTTGCTATTCTGTTCTCAGCTAGGATATTAAGGCAGGCTGTGGGGACAGTAAAAACGCTTCTCATTGCCTGTTTTCTCTCTCTCTCTGTGTGTGTGTAATGCAGCCAGAGACTTAAATACGATTGAGTTAATCTTTGAAGAAAACAGAAAATACTGTAACAATAAAGGCCATAACATGGTTACAAATGAGAGCTACTGCTCCCTTCTGCATTCTAAATTCTGAGGATAATTCTGCAGAGCTTCATTACCAGAGTATAATTGTGTTATAGAACTCTAAATCACCCTGCTACACTTAACTGGCAATAACATTAAGATAGCGCGGATATTCATTTTAATTAAAACATAGCCTCAAACTATTTCCCTGCTCGAAGAAGGAAAACTTTCACCCTTCCCCCAGCATAAACTTTCATTTGTTAGTACATCTGTGGCCAGCAGTAGATTGAAGATTTAAGCACAATTAAGAAATCCCACCTTATAAGCCAAGAGCAGTTAAAGTTCTGCTAAGGAAGATGAATACCAGAAAAGCTAGTTTGGGTTTTTAATCTTTTACTGGTAGCAATTTTTATAGAAAGTGGGTGCTTCCTAGATAATAAGTTCAAGAGTCAGGTAAATAGAATTTGAAGTGAAGATATCAAAACAGTTGCAAAAACCTTGATAGCTGAACAGTCTCCAAAAGCTCATTCTTTCATGTAACAAGTGTTTATTAAACATCTATTTTTTTGTTCCTTCACAAAGGGATGCACAAATTGCATAGGCTATAAAACTGAAAGCACAGTAATTGGGTTAAGACATTTTTCTTGTATATAGCCAACTCTGGGTTTGATCCTTAATACCACAGATGGTCCTCAGAGCACTGCTAGAAGTGACTCCTGATTCCAAAGCCTGGAATAGCCTCTGAGAACTTTTAAGCCTATTTCTTCTCAAAGTAAAGGATTCCTTTCCTCAAATAGATGGTAATCTCATTGGGAAATATAAAATAAATTAGGAATGTAAAAATAAGTCACATCACAAGATTCTCAACAGCAGATCTGCTCCAACATCATGGTCTTTCCTTAGCATATGATATTTGAGCTATATTTTGGAGAATATGCAGGATTTTTCTGGGCAGACAAGGGAATGCAAAGAGCAGAATAATGATATGTTCAAAAAATAAAGTTGTGTGAAATTCCATAGGTTATTTGGGACATTTCAAAATGCCTACTATGATTAGCCTGTAGTGAGGAAAGAATTCAAAGGAAGATTATGTTTATGAAGACCAGTACAGAGAGAGCGAGCATATGAGTATTGGGAAGTAGTTTGACCTTGAATTTATAGGTTAGAGAAATTTATTAAAATGTTTGCTCAGTGCAGGAGGGCCAATAATCATTGATAGTGACATGAGGCAATTAAGCCTATAGACTAGATTTTTATCTTGGCATTAAAGATCTCAATCACTTCTTTATTCACATAGAACTATTTATAAAATACCACCGGCATTTATATTAGCAACATTGATTAAGAGTTTCTAGATGCACACCGTATATGCAAATCTTGTGATTTGCATATAACATCTCATTTAATAAATAACTGTCTAAAGATTAGTATTCCTCAAATAGCATGTATGGAAACTCAGGCACACAGAGTCTGGCTAACTTTTCCTGAAGAGCAAACAGATAAGAATGGAAGCCAAATTTATTTCTGAGTGGTATTCAGTCCCCTGCTCAAAGTCATAATCACTCAACATATTTTTTTCCAGTACCAATCACAGTCATTCTCTTCAACATTGTGACTGCATTTCTTAGTGGAAAAGATAACTCAACTCTGTATATGATCTCTGAATAAGAACTAGGCTACGTGTTGCTAAATTTGGCCAGGCTCCTTGCTTTTTTCAAGGTCTCTTCTATCATCCATCAACAACCCAATGCAACTCAAGCTTCAAGAACATGATCGCTGCTTGCCCATTTTAGAATGTTAACCTTGAGCCTTTTAAATAACTGGTAACTTTTATTGCACGTCAGATTCGATTCTAGATGTTGAGGTTACAGAAGAGTATACAGCACACATTATCTTTTTCTTTGGAGTTTACTTTCTAGACTAAACCATTACAGAGGTGGGATGGAACTTAGGCATTCATTCTCCGGAGATGTGATCTCCAATGTAAAGGTCTTTGCTGTAGTTATAAGCTTGTGTAAGACTTTGAAGCTAGTTTAAAAATGGTCAAATAATCTCTCACTTTTGTGCTTATCATGACAATGGCAGAAAATATAGTGTTTTGTACCACAAAATTAAATGTTTCCGTTACTTTTTAAGTATGTGTCCTGGAGAACTGAAACTTGCATGTGACTTGGAGAAATTTTATCCTATATCTTATTTTTCTTTTTTATTTTATTTTTTTTTTTGGTTTTTGGTTCACACTCGGCAGTGCTCAGGGGTTACTCCTGGCTCCATGCTCAGAAATTGCTCCTGGCAGGCACGGGGGACCATATGGGGCACCGGGATTCGAACCGATGACCTTTTGCATGAAAGGCAAACGCCTTACCTCCGTGCTATCTCCCGGGCCCCATATCTTATTTTTCTAATGAGTTAATTCATAATATATGATAAAAGAGGGGGAGAGTGAGCATTAAACTATTAAAAGAACACTAATATAGATCCTATTGATAATTGAGTGATACAGGTAGACTTGTCAAGAGATTAGACAAGCAGGAAGTCAGTTTTTTATTATTTTCTGTTTGTCTTTGGCCACACTTGGCAGTGTTCAGGGCTTAATTCAGATTCTGTACTGCTTTCACTCCCTGAAGGCCTCAATGATCATGGGTATGCTGGGGGTTGAACTCCTGCAAGACAAGAACCCTATATTACTATCTCTCTAATCCCAATTTTTCCACTTATTTTTGACTTCCATACCCAGCAATGCTCAGGGGTTACTACTGGCTATGCACTCAGTAATGACTGTTGGTGGCGCTCAGGGGATCATATGGAATACTGAGGATTTAATCAACCTTTGCCTCATTCAAGAAAAAACAGCATACTTACCTATCTCTCTGACTCTAGTTAATTTTGTACCTACTTTTGAGGGTGCTACATCCAACAATCCTCAGGGTTTAGTTATGCATGGCTATACTCAGTACTTACTGTTGGTGGTGTTTAGGGGACCATAAAGGAGTCAGGAATAGAACTCAGATCAGTAGCATGCAAGCAGCATCTAGAGAGATGTGATGGAAAATAAAAACCCGGATAACAGCCATGTAAAGGATTTAGAAGGGGTGCAAGTAACTTATAGAATACAGTTTATTTCTTATCACACTAAATTCGCAGTTAACCGTTATTTTTAGTTTTAATTCACATATTTAAAGTTAGGAGGACATTTAATATAAAATCAAGTACATGACTTTAAAACAATTAGTCCTGTTTTTATCTGAATCTCAAGATTATTGCTTTTCTGAACATTGATTTAGTTTTTACTTTTTCCAACAAAGAAACTAAAAAATGGAAATACAACTCCTAGATCATTGAAACATTGTGTGAAAAACAACATGAGGAGAATCTACCACAAAGTAAGCATTCAATTGTTCTTTGCCTTTATTTCCAATTTGAATTGGAACTCATCAAGAACATGAAAATCCGGTGTGTCTTATTATACTTCGTAGATCCCATTATAAATCTGAGATTTCTCAGAGAAATATGCAATGAGAGTTGAATCAATGTTCCTAATTTAGGAACTAAAATAATTGGAGCAAGTGTATATACAAGACCAAAGAGTACGGGAATTTTTTTCTGCCAATCTCTATCAATTCAATAGTGTCTTCAAGAAGTTTCTGCTACAAAAGTGCTTTTCTTTGTTTAATTACCACTCTGAAGTGCTTTTCCAATCATCCCCGTTAGTTACATTTGTAAAGCTTTTAATAGTTGACAAAGTGCTTCTATGTCCATTTGATCTTCACAGTTGCACGAAAGTTAGGACAGGACTCATTACAAAATTGGAGTAAGACACGTATCAGCCTGTCTAAAGTGAACGGCTAATAAATGGCAGAACTGATCCTCTCCTTGGCTGAAGGCATTTTCTACCACATTATGTTGATTTCTCCATGCAAGAATTCTTTATTAAGATGTTACATGTTGAAAGCTTTTTAATGATTTCCCCATAGCTTCAACTCTGTTCCCATTTTAGCTCTCCCATGTCTGGTTTTATTTTTTTCTTGTGGGTATCTACTTATAATAGAGCGTTCAAAAAATGTGTTGAATGATTAGAAACATTTGCCCAACCCTACGGCAGTTTAGGATTTTTTTTTAAAGCTCTCTTGATTGCTTTTCTAAATCCAAGTGTTTGAGGACTGATAGGGCTTGAAATTCGCCAACTTCTGAGAAAAGAGAGTTTCTACATTCCCGGTGCTTGTTGAGGAATACTCGGAGATGAGAACAGACAAGGTTACAATGCCTCCAGGCTTCCAACTAGAGATTTCAAATATTTCTAATTTCTTCAATTTAGCTTCATTTAAATTTTACCGAGTGGTAATTGCACTGAATTAATATAGTTACAATTATGCTGAAATCAATCCATTAGCATCTTGAAAATTCTTATTAATCTGGCAGCAATGTTATGAATAAAAACAGAAATACATCCTCTATTTGGAGAATAGATTAATATAATAAGAATGCTAGAGTTAATTTCTTCAGGATATGAATTTCTTCAGACAAGAGACTATGACTTATAGTTCTGTTTTCTGGTTTTAAAGTGCTGCTTTTGGTACACGAAGATAATATTTGCATGTAAAAAAAAGTACCTGGAACCAGTTGTCCTTATTTCTATTTCATAAAGGAGAAGCTGATTCAAAGTCCAAATTTCTGTCTTTCTGCATATGCTTATTTGCCTTTTCATATCTCTGCTTTTTTTCCCCTATAAATATACTCAAGACAAGGAATGTGTCATGCTCTTTGTCCAGTTATGCACCAAGCCTGCTTCTTTAGATTACATAAATATGCTCAGTAAACTACTCTTGATTGGATAGCAACTGCATGCTAGTGGTGATGAGCAAATTCATCTATCAATAAAAGTTTGTATACTTTTAATATATTTTACTTTTATATATATATTATACATTTAATATAAAAACTTTTAAGTATATATTATACTTTTAATATATTAGATAATTTTAAATGAATCTTTTCCTACTAGAAATATAGTTTGAGGTCACCTGAATTATAACCAAAAAATAACTCTTTGAATATTAAACAAAGCACTGCTCTACACCTATACTTGATAATCGTTATCATTTATTTAATGACTATTTGTAAAGAATTTACTGTCCTCTACTGCGATAGAGCAGTAATTTAAACAGACATAAACACAGCAAACTTAAACAAGCTTATAATTTAGGGAGAGGCGATAATAAAGATATAAAATATTTTGTTTAATAGCAAAACTTGTTAGTCCAATGACACATATGAATAGGTTTATGAAAGAAGGTAAACAAAATATACCTTGTTGTCAGGTGGATCACTTCAATTTATGCTGGAACCCAACACTTTCTTTGTGGTACTGGGAGCAATGAGAAGAAGAATGTAAAACGATGCTAGTTAAGTCAGTGAGGGTCCCAGTTATGTAGAATCTGTAGGGTGTGAGTGTACTGAGATTTATAGCAAATCTAACGGAAGCCACCAGAGCATTTAAAGCAGAAACTGACTTACATAAAAATACAACTTCGGAAACTGAAGCATCCCTCTGGGGTTTAAGGAGATATATCATTGGGCTAGAAAACATATTTTGCATTCGGGAATATTGGATTAGAACTCTAGTAGTACATGATTGTCCAGCCAAGTATGACTCCAAAAAATTTCTATTCTCTATGTGAAAATGATTTGGTAGAAGAAAGATTAAAAGAGTCTATTTTAGGAGTCCAGAATATAATGGAACTCCTAATAGAGTGGAAGATCTACATTTCGAGATCTATAGATTCAACCTTTTCACAAAAATAAGTAAAATTTAATTTTGATCCAAAGTTTTTATGTTAAAAGAGAGAACAAAGTGCCAAACATAAGGGTTAGAGTTTTGACTTGATAAGCAACTTAATGAAAGAAATAAAAATAAACCCTGAAGATTCTTTAATGGTTGGGACATGACTGCGAAGAGATGTCAAGTAGATAGAAATAAAAACTTGAAGTTCAAAGATAAATTTCTACTGAAGCTTAACATTAAAGCATGATCAGCATAGATGTGACATTTAGAACAATGAAAATATATTTTTTTCTAAAAAATTATATGCAGTAAGAAGACTAGACACTGGACCTTCTAATTTTTAAAGAGCAGGTAGAGGAAGCAAAATAATCTAAGAAGTTGACTTGGCAAGATAGTATTTTTAATGTATTGTTGGAGAAAAATCAAAGTTGTGTAGATCGAAGAGTTTTTGCAAATGAAACAGAGTGAACATGAATGACAACATTGTTTTTAATTTGTCTGGGAAAATAAGACAAAAAGTGGATTCCAAACTAGTGAGAGATGTGGAATGCAGAAGTTAACAGAGAAAGAAGGATAACAGCACATTTGCAAGGTGGGAGGAGATACATACCCATAGAAAATGAGAATAGCATTGAAAGACAATAGGTGCCTGAAGAGAAGAAGTAAGTGAATATTTACTAGGAGAATGAATGGGAATTAGCTTCAAATGGGACCACAGATAGTCTTCTTCAAATGGAAAAGGAGGTAAAAATATAGACAAAAATGGGTTTATGGAGTTGATAGGATTTTTTTGTTTGTTTTATTATTTCTTTGTTTTTGGTCACACTGAGTGGTGTTCAGGGCATCTACCTGGCTCTATACTCAGGCATCACTCTTGGCAGGGCTCAGGGGGACAATATGTGGAGTCTTGGATTGATTGTTGGTCAACTGTGTAGAAGGCAAGTACCTTGCAACTATACTGTCAACTTGGCCCCAACTCTTGATAAATTCTACTTTACTGAGAAAGTACTGATGACTAAACTCATAGACTAAATAAAAAGAATGAAAATTGGATATATATATGTATATATATATATATATATATATATATATACAGTTATCTCCAAATTTTCAGAAACAAGCTATCTAGAGAAGCGTAGAGCTTGTGGCCTCAGCCTTTAAGACTATTCAAATTTAATATAGTGGTTGTATCTTTAGAATGAGATACAATTTTGAAGAAGTATTTAAGATGCATTTCATAAAGGTAATAGATATAAGATAGTACATAAAGGCCCTCAAATCTTTTATTACCTATTGCTTATAAGACCAGTCCAGAGATTCCAAATTGAAGAAGATGCACAAGTGAAAAATATTTATAGTAGTATCAGCAGCATGTTTGGGTCAATGGATAGTGTTGCAGGAAGACTTGTGATTGGATGTGGTGTTGGTGATGTGATTTCAAGTGATGTGGATCTAAGTTGTGTCCTTGGGAATAAATAGCTGAGATAGAGTGGAAGGAAATTCATTGTGAAGTAATAAGGTTGAGAAACAGAGATATTTGATGAATCGGCCATCTGGATTTTGACATTTCTAAGAATGAAGAGAAACAATGAAACCAATTAAGAGAGACTATGAAATTTGAACTCAATTGAAGAGTGAAAAGTGTATTGGTAGATAATGCAATAAGAAAGCCAACGGCATTTAGAATACTTATGAAAATGTAGACTTTACAAATGGTGAAAAAGGCAATATTTGAATCGGTTCTAATTCCTCCAATTCTAGTTCTCGAGATATGTGACTAGTGAGGGAATAACTGTCCTCTTGATAATGCAATGGAGAACACATTGCCCTCAAGGGAGAGTCATTTCTCAAAGAAGGCATAAAAGTGAAAGAAAAAAATTTTAAATAGAAATTGTGGCCAATAAAGAAACTGCAAATCAAATATAAGGAGTGTTAGATGATATGGAGGAAATAAGTAGGATGAAGGTTTGGGGAAATTAGATGTTTCCATGAATTTAAGTCATAACTGAAGGCAAATTCTTGTACATAATAAATATACTATGAATATCAATGATTTTTGCTACTTATGAGCAAAGGACGTGGAGGTAATGGAGTTCTATGAAGTATCTACTTCAATCTATTAACTACATTTTCTTAAGTAAAAACAGTTCATAAGTTGAGTTTTTTTGTTTTTTTGTTTGTTTGTTTTTGGGTCACACCCGGCAGCTCTCAGGGGTTACTCTTCACTCCATGCTCAGAAATCGACCCTGGCAGGCACAGGGGACCACGTAGGATGCCAGAATTTGAACCACCATCCTTCTGCATGAAAGGCAAATGCCTTACCTCCATGCTATCTCTTCGGCCCAAGTTGAGATTTTTATATAAAAAAAAAAAAAACACAAAGGATTTCAGAGTCCCTAGAATAGGGAGATGAATACAGTGGAGATGAATAAATAGCTGGAGTTATCTGAGAAATCATTATAAATAGTGTTGTAAACCATATAATATCAACAAATAAAATTGACTTTGTATTTTTCCTGGAAAAAATTCTTTATAAATAAAACATGGTGAAATTTTGATTTACTTCTATTAAAAGGGAAAGATGTTCAGAACTTAAACATCAGTCATTAGCTATTTTTATCAACATTGACATTTCTACTGGTTTATTTTAACTAATTATTAGAGTATCATTTATTATCTATCCTTACATAACTTTAAATTGCTACTTGAGTTTTGCTTAAAATAAAAACAGTATCGGTCTGTTTCATAAGTTTTTAAGAGAAAACTTGACATATAAAAATGAAAAATACAAATATAAAAGATAAATGGGAGCATAATCATTATTCTCTACATGCAAATGATTGCCTACCTTTTTAATATTGCTTGTATACAAATTTTTAGCCTCTGTTTTCAAGAGTAATTTGCAGTTACTTTCGGTGTCAGAATTTTTCATGACGTGGGACAGATAATATAGAGTAGCATAATCCAAAGCTTCTTCTCTGAAAATTGGTCCTTTTGTCAGTAGTCCAGATCCTTGATTACCTGTTCTGTCCCAGGGACTTCATTATTCAAAACTGGATTCACTTCAGATGATATTTTTAAATCTTTTAAGAACAAAGCTGATATGCTATGTTGTAGCTACAAGAATGAAATTCTTTTTTTTTTTTTTTTTTTTGGGTCAAACCCGGCAGTGCTCAGGGGTTACTCCTGGCTCCATGCTCAGAAATTGCCCCTGGCAGGCACCGGGGACCATATGGGGCACCGGGATTCGAACCAATGACCTTTAGCATGAAAGGCAAACGCCTTACCTCCATGCTATCTCCCGGGCCCCACAAGGATGAAATTCAACTTCTCACAAAGAAGTATCTTCACAGACGGAAACATCTAAAATCAGGACAATTGTACTGCCTCCTTATCTAGACTTCAATTGTCTTTTTCTTTATTTATCTTCTTAATTTGTAAATGATCAAGCTATAGCCACCTCCATTTTATATGCCAGATCTTTTATTTAACACTAGAAGCTCATAGAAGTAAAACAAACTTCTATTCAAACTATTCAAAGTCTATCCTAAAAACAGATAGGTTCGATTTTATAAATACTATCCTCACGTAGAACAATCAGCAAATTAGTAAAAGTTTACAAATAAAAATATAGTAAAGTTAGCATTTAAATGTTGAACTCTTGTCCACTCATTCTGTCTTCTCCAGATGGTTAAGAACATTTTAGTAGTGATAGTCAATTATAGTCAGGATATGATTTTCCAACAATCTATATCCAAATCACTTAACTATCCATGATTTGACCTTTGGTCAGTCAATAATGCCTCAATTTCTGTATTAATAGTAGACAAACAATAGTATTTACTTGACTGTGCTTTTATAGAAGTGTGTTATTAATACCCCAAAGCAGGTCAGTGACTAACACATTTACCACCCTATTAAATGATAGTTGCAATTATTATCTTTAAAGCTACTTCCCATTTTCCCCTACAAGGTCTAAACAGTTCAGTTAAAATCTCTGCTTCAGAAGAAAATGGAGAAGAATGATAGATAAGAAAGCAGAGATCAAATTTACCTAAGAAAATTCAACCAAAATCATTTGGCCTACTCAGGTATATAAGCCAGTGCTATATAGTTGGCTGAATGGGACCTTAGATTCATTATTTGTCTCAGGAATTGTGACTAGAAGAAAGACTTGAGTTGAGTTTTGAAGGGCTTGAAGGAATTATATTTTATTTGCAACACTGTGAGCCTCAAATGTAAACTGAGCAGATTGAACTCGATTGTTTCGGTGATTCCCCCTTCAGCTCCACACCGTGTATTTCCATGCTCAGCACTCTTTTTTTGTAGTGGTACAATATGATGATAGCTAGTGCAAGCATGTGAAACCTCAGTATGAACCGAGTAAGTCGATAGCTCACAACGACACAATGGGAAATGGGGAAAAAACAACCTTATGGAGTGGAAAATATTGGATTGTCTGATTATAACTTACTCTCCAATATGAAGATATAATCATGCTTGGCCGCTCAAGGGTGAAAATGTGGTAATGTGTTAAAATGCTAATGAAATTGGAATCCTATAATAGATGTTTAGAACCATTTGCGTTACCAGGACATAGGAAGCTAGAGAGAATAGCTCATAAATCCTGGTGAAAAGGCCAAAACTTCTCAGAACATTCGCAGCCCTTTCATGTCTGATTCCAACTTGCCTTTCAAACTCCTCTTACCTTACACATCCTCAAGTACTCTGTGCTCAATCCATAATGAGCCATTTGACATTCTCCATAAACAGCACCAGGCTCTTCTGCTTCATATGCACACACATTCTTTGTTTTTACCTTTATATTTCATACTGATGTATTCCACTGATCATCATTCCAGATTATCATCACTCACTATACAGGATTACTCAGATTTCTTGACTGGTCAATCTGCCCTTCATTTTTATTCACTCTAATACATTCTCTTTCCATATGCCAGGGCACTTTACTTAATCATGTACTCAATGATATCACTCTGACTTAATTTTTCATTGACTTTAAGATAAATCCCACGTCTTTGGTAAGGCTTGCAATCCCTGTCATGTCCTGTCTTTTATGAATTGCTCTTTTAGGTACTGCTCCTACTTAGATTGCATTATCTACATCTTTTCTTTACCTTTTTTTTTTGGGGGGGGGAACACTTTGCAGTGCTCATGATTTACTCCTAGCTCTGTGCTTAGGGATCACTCCTGGTACATTTGAGGAACCATATAGGAACCAGGGATTGAACTTGAACCAGAGGCAGCTAATCGCACAGCAAACCCTACCTGCTGCTCTATTGCTCCAGCCATCTACATTATTTATTTGCCAAATCTACTCTTGCTGAGTGCTGAGACATAACTATATCATGGCAGAATAACACAAGTATTATACACATATGTGCATACTAAGAGCTCACATGCATGCGTGCACACACACTCATAGGTCCATGTAAAATCCCAATAGATCTTTCATGTAAATTGTCGAATTTTCCCTTTACAAATACATGAGAGTGTTGATAAGATAACTTTTTCTTGACTAACAGCAATCTTTCCATACATTCCATGTTTAAAAGTCAAATGAAAGTAAGAATATATAAAATATAAATGTTACTTCTGTTTATTTAATAAGTTAATGATATTCCTGTTACAATATTAATAAATAGCTAATTTTATCGTTGGGTAACTATTTTTAATGACATAGTAGTGCATTTGGAGGCATCATTCTTACAAGTTGTCAGACCATTCCCTGAAGGACATGTCACCAAAAAGGGCAGATTCATTTTTTTGTCTTAAAAGGGGAACAAAAAAAATCTTCATTACACTAATTAGGGAAAGACTCATTTGGGTCTTTGTTGGAGACAAGTTAAAAGGTCTCATGTCTGGACTTAAGAAAAGAATCAAATCAGCCCGTTCAGTTAAAGACATTTGAATAACTCAAAACGAACTTAAGATGTGTTAATTGTGAAGCCATGCACTCTTTGGAATTTGCTTTAGCATGATTACATATCTTAAAGAAATGTTCCTATTTAGTCAAGCTATAGAGAGATCCAGGAAATTTTTTTAAACCTCTTTTTTTAACCAATTTATATATAAGCATTCCTATCTTCTTTAAGTCAGCCCTTTATTGGAATATCTTGAATCTATGAAATACTGAACTTGGCACCCTATTGCTTTTAATTAGTTGCTTTTTTTCAAGGAATGGATGGAATCAATTAGATAGTAAATTCCTTTTGGGCAACTCTTACACTGATATCTTTAAAGAATAAGTTTGGAATATTTGATATTTAGGCTTGGAAGAATCAAAAGTTTTTATCTGTTGTGTTATTGGTGTTATCCCCTAACATACATATGTATCTTCTCAAAATATCCAGAAGAAAAATTTTTCTTAATCCTTATTTTATTAATAAGAAAATGAATTATCAAAAGGTTAAAGTGAGCTAGTATATAACTATGAATATTCTAATATAATTTGTCCTATCATATTATCAAGCAATCTTCTTGTTTCCTACAATATGTCACCTCTCTCTGTATAAAAGAACAGAAGAGTGGGAGAAACTAGAAATATAATCCCCTTATATCACAAATAATTACAAATAATTAATTACATCTTACTTTTTAGATTCATGTATTAGTTAAACTTAAAAACACATAATTCTTGTGTTATCACTCTTAAAGAAAAAGAAATTCAGAATAGCAATTGCTTTCTTCAATATTTAATGCACATATCTCCATCATTATGTATTTTATTACGTTCTACAGTTTTCCAACTTTATTCATTAGTTCATGCTATTGGCTCTTCCAAGAAATGCCTTTTGCCTAGTCCTTTCTATAATACCTTTTAATTTTAAGACTAATGATAGACTTGTAGTTCTCTCAAATCCATAATTTTGGTCTTTCTATATGTCCTCCCTAAATCTAATATGATTTTTTCTCTTTCTCTGAGAGTCTCCTTAATTGATCATTACCTTTATCTGATGATTTTTGAGTTGTTTTGGGGCCATACTCAGAGATATTCAAAGGATTCTTCCCAGCTCTGTTCTTAGGAATAATTTTTAAAGGTACTGTGGGTACCACATGGGTGTTGGGCATTGAGTTCAGGTAGGCAGTATGCAAGGCAATTGCCCTACCCTCTGCACTATTGCTTAGGCACCTATATGATCATACTTAGCTCTTCATATTTTTAAAATTGTATGTACCTAGGGTTGAAGAACTAGTAGAACTGGGTGCTCTCACCCTACCAAAATAAAACAATATGTGCCTACTTTTCCTGTTGAGATTTTAAAGCTATTACACTCAATACCAACTTCTATGATTGCCATCTGTATACTGTCATATTTCTGAATTTTCTCTCCACTATATCCATTATTAATAACTCAACACATAATTTCTATTCCTTTAAATCTCCAGGGAACTGTGGCATTCCCATGCCCCATAGCCAACTCTGAAAAGCGAACATATTAAACAGACTCCACAGGGCCAGGTTTTCTGCACAATGTCCCTTAAGTAGACTTGCATTTAGCTCGGCCTGGGTGGGAATGCATTGCCAACTTGAAAATAAGATATCTAGATGAGTCAATGCTGGCCAAAGGCTATGATGTTGAAAATGCTATTTGTGTAAGAAACATTATCCTGTAACAGTCTAAAAATCTTCAAGATCTGAAAGGAATACCAATGCTCTGTCTTTCAAAGGAGAAAAAAATTGTTTTCCCTTGATCAGATTTATTGTTTTCCTAAATTAGATCTGATTTCGTAGCTATTAGAATACTTTAAGACAACAATTTACAGCTTGCTTTTAGTATGTTAATAAGCTTATTGAAGACTGAGACATTCATTTTTCTTCCCTTCCTTATTTTTTTCTTTCCTTTATTTTTCCCTTCCTCCTTCCTTCTATTCTTCCTTCCCCTTCCCCTTTTCCCTTATTTTCCCTTCCCTTCCTTTCCCTTTCTTTTTCTTTTCTTTTCTTTTTTCGACGGGGGGGGGGGGCACACCCAGCTGCGCTCAGGAGTTACTCCCAGCTCTCATCTCAGAAATCGCTCCTGGCAGACATGGGGGATCATAAGGAACCATATTCGAACCAGCATAGGTCCTGGGTCTGCTGCTTGCAAGGCAAATGCCCTTCCGCTGTACTATCTCCCCGGCCCTCCCTTCCCTTTCTATTCCTTCCTTCCAACTTTCCTTTCTTTCTTGCTTCCTTCCTTCCTATCTACCTTCCCTTTCTGCCCTTCTATTATTTAATCTCTTTTACATATGTTCCTTCTCTTCCCTTCCTTTTTGCCCTCCCCTTTGCATTATTTCCTTCCCTTGTCCTCCCTTCCTTCTTTTTTCCTTTCTCCCCTTTCATTCTTCCTTCTATCCTTCCCTTATTTCCCTCTTTTCCCCTCTTTCCTCCCTTCCTCCCTCTTATCTTTTTTCCTCTCCTACCTTTCCTCCCTTCCTTTCTTTTTTCAATTCCTTTCCTCCCTTCCCTTCTTTATTTTCTCCTTTCAATTCCTTACTTCTATACATTACCTTCTTTTCCCTTTTCTTTTCATTCCTTCTTTCTTCATTCTATTCTCACTCACTTTCTTTCTCTTTTTGTTCCTTCTTTTCTTCTTTCCTTAATTCCATCAACCCATCCATTTTTCCTTTCATCCTTTCTTCCTTATTCCATTTTTCTCCATACTCATTCTCTTTCCTTTAATATATACTAGTTCATACTTCAAATTAAGGTGAAATTTGGGTTTTAATAAGCAATGTTAAAATGGCATAAGAACCAGAGAGCTATGGAATACTCAAATACTGCTCAAGTTCTTCCTTCATCACAAAGTACCTGAGAAAATATAGAGTGAAGTGACACTACTATTAGCTTTGACTTTAATTCAAAATAATTTTGAAAACTTTATTTAACTGGGTCCAGTTATTTTCTTTCACTAATCTTGTGGGCCCTACATAGTCTTAAATACATCAAAGCAGACAAGAGGAACTTGTTTTTATTTTATTATTTGCAACAGTCAAATTTAATCCTCAGTACAACTCTAAGAAGTAAAGTAAAGCTGGACCATTGCTGTCATGAAGATACATGATCTATTGTAAGGTAAAGAAGAAAGGAAACACTGAACTATAGCCAAAATTATCCTTGGTTTCAAAATCAAACTGAAAAAAAAAAACTGAACGAAACAAAATATAAGCAAAACTCCCAAATATCTCCACTGATGAGTTTGCACACAGCCAGTAAATTTCAGGGTCTTCATCATCCTTGGGGAGAGTGGGAAAGGCTTTCATCTAAATTCATTAGTAAGAGCTCTTAAGTTCCTCCTAGAAATCAATAGACCAGCTCCATGCCAGGCGCCATGCTTACCTCTGGAGACAGAAAAATAAACAAGATCCAAAGTCTATGTTCTAAAAGGATTTTCAATTAAATGGGGAAGGCAGACAAGTAAATGCTTCTTTGGGATGAGAAATAATGGAGGCCGACATGATATTGAGTTGGTGAAAACTGCTATGACTACACAAGTTGATAATATATTGAAATGGATTAAACATTTTGTAAATATCTTCTTTCCTGAATATTTGGGAGAACCTTGACCTCCTCCTTACTGTCAGCCTTGACCTTGCAGTACTTCATGGTCAGCAGAAGTATCCAGTATTCTCTTTCCAGATTGATATTTAATGACTGTTTTGTCTGATCAATACTTGAAATTACCTCAAGAAGGATCTACCTTCAAGGGTATCAAAAAAACAGAGGAGACAAAATTCCTGCATAACTGGAAGGATATAAATCTTATAATATATATATATATATATATCTTTATAGAAGAGAGAAAACTTGATGAAAATCTTGAAGTTGGTTAGTGGATAGGGTATGCATATGGATTTTAGATTTTAGAAGATGGGCTTTAGGGACAGAGTGTACACATGTATCAAGACAAAGAAGAAAATTTCATGTAATAAAAATAGAATGAATTCAAAGACCTTGAATGTAAAAACCAAAACATTACTAGAAGGGAAGTAAGCAAGCAATAGTTACTAGTTTTAGGACTTGAGTCAAGAGTCTAATATGACTTTGACTTGTTAATAGAAACATTTGAGAGGGTATACTATGAACACTTGAGAGGGTATACTATGAGCACTTATTTTATTGTAGACCAATGAGTGAGCCAAAATAGTTGTTCTATTTTTGACCTAATATTCTATAGTTCTTTCATTCTATGCATCCACAAAGAGAAAATAATCTATTAGCTCTCTTTGATATAACCACAGCAACTAATGGGAATTCTTTTCTCAACTTATTTGCTATGCAGTCTACTTATCTAAAAAGTTAACTCGATGTGTATTAAATATTATGGCAGGTATAGAGTATCATGTTAAAACTTAAGTTATAGGTAAAAATGTATGCAATTACCAACCAAAATATAAAATTTGGACATGGGTTTTTCTTCATGTTAAATTTTATAGATATTGGCCAGTATAAGGGTGGATAATTGTGGGATCCAATAGTTTGGCTATGTCCTCAAAATGACTCAACAGAATAGATGTTTAATTTTTCCACATTTTAAAATCATCATTATTCATCATGAAGAAAACAAAGTGCTTTCTCCTTCCAGAAGATGTAACGATTGTCTTCATTCATTTAAGTCATTTAAATATTGGTCTCTGAATAAAATTACTTTACTATCACCTCATGAGCAAAAATCAGAGCATCTGAGACATATTTTTCTTTTTTATTGCTTTTGTTTTCTTTGTTTTGTGGTTTTTTTCTTTTGTTTAGGAGCCACAACTATAGCACTCAGTAATTACTTCTGACTGTGACTGCAGAAATTGCTCCTGGCAAGTTTGGGGACCATATAGGATGATGGGAATTAAACCTGGGTCTTTTCCAGATGGTCCACATGCAAGGTAAATGACTTAAAACTATGCTATATTTCCATCCCCAACATATTTTTTCTTAAATGGGATTTCTCAGGATAAACTTTTACCAACCTCAGATCAAGAACTATTGAGTTACTACTAGGCAACAAGCACTGTGATATTCGTGGTGGAACAGCAGACAAAAAGAGGATAGAACCCATCCCTGTTGATTACCATTTGTGATTCAAACAGGTGAAAGTGAAAACCTTCAGATTTACTTGGTACGTGTGGTCTACTGGTAAATAAATTGACTTCAAACCATGTCTTTATGTGTTTTGCTTTCCAATGTATATTTGGCAAAATATTAATTATACAGATTGTTAAAAGGATAATGCATAGGGGCCAGAGCGGTGGTGCAGTGGTAGCGTGGTTTCCTTGCTTGCAACTGACCTAGGACTGACCATGGTTCGATTATCTGGCATCCTATATGGTCCCCCAAGCCAGGAGCGATTTTTGAGTGATAGCCAGGAGTAACCCCTGAGTGTTCCTCTGTGTGACTCAAAAACCAAAATAATAATAATTATAATAATAAATAATGGTAATGCATAAATCAAAAAGTTTGATTGATCAATTACATTTGGATATCTCTGTGAAAACAAGGCCTTTCATCGCAGGTTATCCAACACAATCATATCCTAAGTAGCCAGAGAGATAATTACAGGGGGAAAAGTGTTTGCCTTGGATGCACAAGACCCAAATTCAATTACCTTGCACTGAATATAATCTCACAAACACCCAGGAATAACCTAGGACTATAATCAGGTATGACAGGTATGATGTCCAAACAAACACACAAATAAAATTCTCCAATCAAACCAATTTTCAAACCAAATGTTATGTAGGGTAGCTAAAATGCTCAAAAGTATATATTCAGGACATTGTTAATCCGGTTGTATTGATGAAGAGTTAATTTATTATCTCAAAAATACTGGCTGATGTTTTCATATCTGTAGACACCAGGTGAGTGTACATATTTTCTTGATAGTTTAACAAGCTTAAATTCAAATAAACTATTTCATTTTTATACAGAAATATTGTGTGCGTTGTGTGTGTTTGAACATGGGTATGTATATATAAGGTAGTAAAAAAACATTCTCTTACTTCTCAACCTAGAGAGATTCTTTCTAAAATTTGACAGTTCATATCTCCAAAATATTTGTGCTCTCAGAGAACCTAAAGAAACTTGTTTTAAAAACATAACAGAATATGGGGACAGAGCAATAGGACAGCAGTAGGGCATTTACCTTGCACACAGCTGACCCGGGACAGACCTGGGTTCAATTCCTGACATCCTATATTGATCACAAGCCTGCCAGGAGCAATTTCTGAGTGCACAGCCTGGAGTAACCCCTGAGCACTGACTGGTGTAGCCGAAAGCCCCCCCCCAATAATAATAGAATCTGTAATTTTTAGGTAAAATTTTAGTTTTAATAAACAGGCGTACAACATATTTATAGTAAACATATGGAAATTATATTCAAAACTGGCATTTCTATTTAAGAGTTGGTATTTTGTTTGAGTGATAGACATCTACAAAATTTACAAAAAGCAGTTGACTTGTCTTCAGAGGTCAGTTGTTTTTTAATGAGTCCTTTCTTCTCAAGAACAATTTATCTGTTTCTTGAAGTACTGCAGGTCTATTCTTAATAAAGATAGTTAAAAAGCATAGTGTCAATCATTTATTCACGAGTATCTTACATACTTCATGCTTATCTTGTATCATGCTTGAGGCTTAGAATGCAATGATAATCAAGACAATTCTTAGATATCTGTGTGTAATGAGGTGGATTATTGTACTAAAACATGTTTTAAAAGTATGCAGAAAACTGATTACCCTATTTGACTAAATAAAAAGAGATTTCCTCTCACTTCCTCCAAACCCACTTTCCAAGAAAAAACATATGGTATTGAAACAATAGCTCATCTGTTTGTGGGGTCAGGACAGGTAATGAAACACAACAGATTTGAGTGATGGATGTCTCCTTGACAGATATCAGAACAAAGGAGAGAAATGATAGGTATTTCTGAGTCCCACAAACAATACCCTGAAATGAAAAGCTGGAGAAAGAGCTTTTATTACCCCAAAACTTCTGCTCTCTCCTTCAAGCCCTATAATGCTATTGCTCCTTAGATTTATTGAGCTTGAAGTAATTGATATATGAGAAGGGAGGGGGAAATCTATTTTGAGAAGAAATGTGCTACTTCATAAGACAGATCAAAAGTGTCTACTTTGACATCAGAATCACCTAAAGAGCTTGTTAAAACACAGCAGAATTTCAGATTCAGTAGATGTGGGGTCGGATATACATTTGCAATTCAAATAAGATCTTAGGTGCTGCTGATGCTACTAGTCCTGGGACCACTCTACCTCACTAATGTGGAAGTTATAAGTCACGTAAATTGTTCCAGCTGAAGAGAAACTAATAAGTAAAAATATTTAAGTCATTGATTTTTAGGACAGAGGAGTATAGAAGTGTGCTATATTGAACCAATAGTTGACTGCAGAGAGTACCTGCGGATTGAAGTTATTTTTAATGACTTTGTCTCAATTAATCCAACACACATGGCAGGTTAATATGTCATAGGAATGAAAATCAATTCATTAACCAGGAATCAAAGAAAAAATGTTTTCCTCAATAAAGAGTTAAATATCCACTGTTCGTTGCTCATTTGCATGATAATTGTTTTAAGATGTGTTAAATGCTTCTTGAAATTCAACTCTTAATAAATTGAAGAAACTTCTCTTAAGATAAAAATAATAAAAGTAGCCATGTGCAACTTTTCTAAGAATGAATGTTAATACACATTATGTTTTATTACCCAGTCCTATTCATGGTGAATGCCTAAAGTTCCATGAAGGTTTGATTATGTTTTTACATATGTCAATAACTTCATGAAGAACATGACTGGACTTACTTTTATTTATTATTGCTATACTCTGAACAATTAACCCAGAGACTTGTACAGGTAGGTATTCAATAAAAGAGGCTAGATAAATTGATCTCTCTCATGAATACTATAAAGAAAATGCTTGCATAATATTAACTATCTTAAATTTCTTAGATTTCTTTATGTCCATTTGAAGAAATCCTGTTAAATATTCAACATAGTACTAGGAAGGGATTGGGTTAACTCATTAATACCTTTGCAACAGTTATTCCAAAATGAACTAAATTTTAGGATCTAGCTCCTACTACATCCTGGAAGTTTTCATAGGCTGATTGATCAATCTCTATTTTAAGATACTAGAGAAAAGGGATAGAAGAGAGAATTCCGAGATTTAAAGTGGGGTGAATTTCAGTATTCAGAACAGTCTAGTGGGAGAAAAGGGAAAGGAGGACTCAGCAGTCAAAATTTCTCTTGGAAGACTACACCCAATGATAAAAACCTACTTACATTATTTCATTTTTTCCAGTGCTACCTTCTTAGAACCAGAACTGTAGAATCGAAAAACATAAACATTTATTATACTTATATAAATTTGACTCAATTTCTTTTTTATTTTCATTTTTTAGTAATTTTTATTAAGTGGATTACAAATCTTTCACAGTAATATTTTAGGTACATAATGACACTGAATCAGGGGCATTCCCACCACCAATGTTGTCCTCCCTCTACCCCTGTTCCCAGCGTGCATTCCATATCCCCCTACTTCCCCCGCCCCCCCCGCTACTATTATAAGGGGTCCCTTCTATATCTAGCTTGTTGTAAATTGGTATCAATTATGTTGTAGTTGGCTTTGGATTTGGTGTTTAAGTCTGATCATTTTTATTTCTACTCAATGTTCATAAAACTGTTTCGTCTTAATGCCATTCATTATCCCCCACCCCAATTTGTGAGGCAACTTCTTTTTATTTTATTTAATTTTATTGAAACTATTGTGATTTATAAAGTCCTTCATAGATGGGGTTCAGACATACAATGAAGCATGGCCAATACCACCACCAATATAGATCTCCCTTCACCAATGTTTCCATGTACTTCTCATACCACTCCTATGCCCCTCAGCTTACCAATATAACAGAGCCAATTTGTTTATATTGTTAAAGTTTGGGTCTCTTGATTCCATTGCTGTTGTCTTTGGCTTGGATATTTAGTTCTGTCCTTTATTAACACCACCAATACACCCAAGACTAATGTCCCCTGTCCCCCATCCTTTCATATTTTTCTCCTCCTCAATTTCTTTCCTTCTCCTTCTCTGGGGCCAAGGGTGTTCAAGAAAACTCCCAGTTAAACCATTGCACTTAATCATGCAGTTATTATAAATACCACATATACCTGACATCATTCTATATTTATCTTTTTTCTTATGGCTTACTTCATTTAACATAATATCTTTTCGTTCCATCCATGTTGCTGCAAATTTCATGATTACATCAGTTCTTACAGCTCTAATAATAGTATTCCATTGTACACATGTACCACATCTTCATAACCCATTCATATGTTGTTGGCCATCTGAATTGATTCCAAGTCTTAGCTATTGTACTGAGTGCTGCAATAAATAATGTCATGCATACATCCTTTGGATTAATGTTTTTTTAAATCCTGGAGATAGAAAAAAGATACCCAAAAGCGGGATCTCTGGGTTGTGTGGCAACTCAATTTTGGGTTTACTGAGAACATTCCAAACCATTTTCCATAAGAATTGAAACAGGCAGCATTTCCACCAGTAGTGGAGGAGAGTTCCTTTCTCACCACAGCCCTACCAATAGCAGATTGTTCCCAATATTTTTGATATGTGCCATCCTCACTGGTGTAAGATGATATCTCACTGTTTTCTTGATTTGAATTTCCCTAATGATAGGTGATGATGAGTATTTTTTAATGTGCCTGTTGGCCATCTATTGGTCTTCTTCAGAGAAGTGTCTGTCCATGTCCTTTCCCCATTTTTTGAGTTTCTTTTAAAGTTTTGTAGAGTTGATTTTTGTGAGTACTTTGCTTATCCTATATATCAAACTTTTATCTGATGTGTTGAGCATGAATTTTTTCTCCCACTCAGTCAGCTTTGAATTTGACTAAACTATTAGTTATTGGTTTATGATAGAAGTTACTGGAATCCTATACTGAGATTACCTCTCTGAATAATTTCAAAGGCCAGGAATCTATTCCAACCAAACATAGCTCAATTCATTAAAACACTGTTGATATGTGCATGGTTATTCATGCTAAGAGTACAGGCCATTATCTCTTATGTATCATCATCTGATATAAATTGTAATAAATATGCTTTACCATTTTATCCTTGAAACCATGAAGTGGATATCTTACTAAAGAAATCAGAAAATTTAAATTGAGTTTGATTGACACAGGTGCTTTCCAATTAGTCCCAAATCTCGGCTCTGCCTCTGACTAATCACAAGACAAGTTGCTAGTCAAACAAATTCTAAGCACCTGTTTCATCATCAGTAAAGCATAATAGTCATATCAGTATAAAATTATTATATAATGTAGGTCAAGTGAATATCAAAATGTTCAGAATATAGTAGTCCCCCAATCTTCATTTTGGAGAACATTAACATCAGGTCACCAAATCTCAAGAATAACTTTGGTCTCAAAAAGAGCATTTTTAATCCCTAACTCCATGCTTTGAATACCAACAATATTTTTTCCAGATGCACATCCCATTGCTTTGCTATTGTAAAAGAAATAGAATCGTTCATATCTCTTCACATACAATCCATAAATATTTGATAAAGCTTATAATATTTGGGAAGGGAGGTGATGAAAAAGGTCAAATACTTTATTCACAAACTGGCATGATGACTGCAATCTTATACCGGCTCTTACAAGGAGTTAGTTGCATTTTCTCAAGAAAATTCTATTAATCCTGCAAATTCCATCATCGGGGAAGTAAAAACGTTCATTTTATGAGAGCTTGCAGACAGTACAGTGGGTAGAGCATTTGCTTTGGTCCCTTTATTTGATCCAGGTTTTGTACCTAAAACCAAGTATGTTCCCTTGAACACTACCAGAAATTATCCATAGTATTGATCAAACCCTGAACATTGCAGGGCATAGCCTACGAATAAACAAACAAGACATTTTCACTTCATGGACTTTAGACTACTCTCCCAAACATTGGCTTTTTCCTAAATAGAAATTTTGTCTTTAACTGTCTGTAAGCAGAATGTGCTTATATCATAAACCATTCTTAAAGAATATACATCATTTTTACCAAGATTTACTGGTATTGCCCCTTTGTCTGGTTGCCCATTTCCAAAGTCTACTCTAAAGAATATAGTACTCCTTCGGTGAAGGATAAACAGGTATCAAGAACTGTCAGGAAGACGTAAGCAACTAATACAGTTAAAAGATTGATTTTTTTGGAGGGAGAGACTAGGTACTGGGGACACGACTGAGAAGGAAAATAAATGCAGGCTTCCTAGAAACTCATGGATTGCAGACTTAATTATCAGACTATTCCTGGAGAAGAAGATATATATTGTCTGATACAGGTTCACAAACTGATAAATATTTAATAGACAAATAATGAATCTTGGCATAAATATTTCATGGATTGACATCAAGGTTTCTGTGAGTAGGGGGCTGAGGGATGGAGACTTTAGACAGTAAGACGATTGAGTTGTAATAAGAGTACAGAAAAGTCCAAAATATATGTCTCTCTACGGGATTGCTAGTTTTCCTTTGAGACCAGGTTGATTGCTTAAGTAGGGAAATACATGAGCTGCTCTGCAAAATAGAAACTGCCATGGAAATGGTGAGGAGGTTGTATCTTGATTACCATAATCACTATTTTAAAATTAGCATGATACCATTTTATTGGAGGTTGGGAACCAGTGAGAGAGGTAGAACAGACAAAATCTAAATCTAGGTGGGATGAAATGAATGTTCCCTCTAGAGGTTACTGTTGTTTTGACATGTGGATGAGTCTGTAAAAGTCAAGTCTGCTCTGAAAAAAATAAAAATAAAAAAATAGAAGTAGATAGTAGAGCTCATCAGAAAGTGCTAAGAAAGCTGGAGAAAGAGTAAAGCAGATAAGGCAATTGTCTTCACACGACCAAAACAAGTTCAATCCTCAGCCTGACACAGGTAATAGTAATTTAAACCAAAGTATGCTTGTTGGTGGCAAATGCTGTGAGAGTACTTGTGTACCTATCGGCATCTAATTCTTGGGAAAGTAGAAAGCATGTCAGGTTTGCTTCTTCCAAAAGTTCCTGGAGGATCTTTAAAACAGGAGCCAAAAATAGATATAAGCCCCTTTTGCTCCTTGTTTTTTTCCCACCATCTGTCAGCCCCATTCCCCTGGGGAGAAACTAAGGCTGACAGGAGAAGAGTGAAGGAGCAGGAATGTGGGTGGAAATTTTTCTCTTTTTTTTTCTGCTAGGCTGAGTTATTAATTAGCTTCCCAAAGAAAGGGGAACAACACGCTTTGTGTCTTTCACTCAGCGAAGATTGTTCCAGAGAGGTCTAATAAACCATTCACCTTTTCTTAGTAGAAGCAGAGGATGCAGATTCCTAGAACCATCTAGAACTTTCTACACCGGTAGTAAATTGTCCACACTCCCTCTCTTAAGGGTTCGGTATGAATATTTGTTCTGAAAAGGTGAGCTACGGAGCTACGGAGAGATCTATGTGATGAGTGTTTTGCAACTTTTGGGTAAGCCAAATAAATATTTTCAGAATGACTTCCCAGGAATGAGCCGCAGTCCTCGCATGAACTCAGCAACAGATGCTGTTTATTTTAGGTAACCCACTCCTTCCAACCCTAGTTGAAAACTAGGCAAAGAAGCTTTCATCTCCTAAGCAATAGGACCCCAGGGAGACTGGCAGACAGATGGATATCCTACCCCATTCTCTGGAGGCCTTTTCTCATTGAATTTCTTCCACATTTTGCCTTGAAATTGACCTAGACTATTCAGAGTTGGGGATCCACTCCGCCTCTAATACTTTCTTCTGGGGACAGACAGCTAATATTCATTTGTCTTCTGCTTAATCGATAGAAGAGGTTTCTTAGCCCACTTACCTCTTTCACCTGGTAAAGATGCAGTGGAAATTCCCAGTTTCTCCTCCAATGCAGTTTGGGTCCCCCCCAACACACAAACACACATCTGAGCAGTCACAAAATGCTGCTTGAGTTATGCAGTGAATCTAGTTACTTTTCTTGATTACTGGAACCAAAGAAGAGGAAATGCAAGATAACCCATCCCTTCTTTTGCTGTGAGTATACAACAAATAATTAAATAGAAGGTGATAACTTTGCATAGTCCAGTATTACTAGAATTCCCCTTCTCACAAAGGACATATGCCAAAAGATACAATAAACCTCAGAGAAAGTTCATTTTGGATGATTTTGACAGATATTACTTGCATCCTGGAATTTGTCAAGTCCAGCCTTTCTTTACTTGCAGTAGTAAACCATGGCAAAGTTTAGAATTCACTCTCCTGCTTCCTTATAACTCACTTCATGATCAAATCCTTATTATTTCCTAGTGTAGTACTAGGGCTTGGGGCATCTTCCCTACATATTGATGTTGATTCAATCTATGTTTGTGGACTCAGTCGTTAAGAGTTTGAGAGTACCTTAATCTGCTGGTGTCCCCAACTTTTGTTTCTTTTCATAGTAGCAACATGTTTCAAAAAAAATCATGAGTAAATCCCAAAATGTAAATTTGGTCAAATGCAAATTTTCTTTAATTAATGCAAATTAATGTAAGTTAGAGTTATGTCCACAGATGGACATGGAAGCTATTATGCTGAGTGAAATAAGTCAGAGGGAGAGACACACACACACAGAATAGTCTCACTCATCTGTGGGATTTAAGAAAAATAAAATACATTATTGTAATAATACCCAGAGACAATAGAGATGAGGGCTAGAAGCATCAGCTCATGAAATGAAGATCACCTCAAAGAGGGGTGAGTGCAGTTAGAAAAATAACTATACTTACAACTACCATGACAATGTTAATGAGCAAGAGAAGTAGAAAGCCTGTCTCGAATACAGGCAGGGGGTGGAGGAGGAGGGTGATGGGGGCATTGGTGGTGGAAATGTTCCACTGATGAAAGGGAGTGTTCTTTTTATGACTGAAAACCCAACTATAAACATGTTTGTAATCATGGTGCTTAAATAAAGATATTATTTTTAAAAAATAATGCAAGTTAGGGACTTAAAGTTCTTATGGGTTGAGCTCTCTTTCCCTGGGGAAAATAAATCTAAAGACATTCAGGGTCTGGCAATCATAATGTGGAAATTGTTTATCTAATCTAACCCTTTCTCTCTGGATATAATTTCTCTGTGCATAAGGATAATCTCTCACACATGAGTTATGGGGTCTGACAGTCAAGTAGATACTAATATTCATTATACCAAGTTCTTATCTCTTTTATCCATCACCATTATTTCTATTATCATCTTCATTTCCATTGTCATTCATTTCCAAGAAATCTGACCTTGCACCCCCCTTCATCCCCTGCCCATAACCTGGAATGTTATAGACCTAGACTGCAATAAAGACCCATCTGTGACTAGAGACAGATATTAAATCTGTAAATGAGGTCAGTGAAAAATAGCCCTGATTGAGAGATGTAGATATTCTGATGCTATTATTTGGGTGCTTGTAAATAGGCACGTAGAGTAATGTTCATCTTGTGGACTTTTGAATAAGTGAGCCTCCAATATTTTGTTTGTTTTAATATAAACAAACAAACATAGATAGAACAGTCCCAGATAGAGGATTTACCTTGCCTGCAATCCACCACTGATTCCAGGAGAGCTTCAAAAGCCTCCCTGCCTATCAGGGTTCTACTTTTTTTATTTCATGCCTTCCAGACTCTGTGCATTCCCCAAGCAGTCTTTTCCACCAGTAGTTTCTCTTCAAGAAGCCATGAATTGCTTGTAGGAGCATTTGTTCTTCTTCCCAACCCCAAAGCACGCAAATAATTTTATGTGAATGTGCTTTGGCAAGAGAAACAGTCCAATTATGGATGTAATGAGCCAATTTTCTTCTCCTCTCCCTCATAAAGGCATGTGTGGCCTCAACATTCCCTGAGCCCCTCGCAGATGATGGCAAAGGGATGCAGAAGGTGCCGAGTTTGGCAGTTCAAACTCGTTTACTGCATAGGCTGAAAAATAAAATGACTAATACCATGTAATTAGGCCTTAATTATTTATCATTTTTGGTTAATTACTGTCACTTGCAAGTTAACAGGTTGTAAAACTCTTGGGCTGTGTTTATTAAATGTTAGGCGATCATTAGGAAGGAAGTGCCATCTTCCGAGTGTTAATGAAATATCTGTAAAAACACATGACCATGAGCAATTTAGGACTTGAGGCCACTCGGGAGACAGTTATATAGATTTGTGGCTAATTATATGTTTTTTGGAATCAGTGTTTCTACGTTTGAGAAGAAGACTAATGACAGGCTAAACTGTCTCTGTGGAATCTCCCCATCTTTGCTGTGGGACACAGAGAATGTAAATTCGGGGTCAGAAGTAGGAGTGAAGGAGTAGGTGAAAGGACATTTCTGGCTCGAAATATTTATTTGTCCTCTCTGTTACAGTATCTAAGTCTCTAAATAATTAAAAAGGCATTTCTTGGAGTATGACAATATTCAAAAAATAACATCTCCTTCAGAAGGCAAATATTCCTGGGAGTCAATGGGAAATGTATAAGTTAACAGGAAATGTAGTTTTGCTGTAGCCTTTATGCAAAGAAGTGATTTCCATAAATAATGACCTTACCATGAATCCACAGACAAACAAACCAAATGGATATTAAAGCTATAATATTTTAGCCATAAAGACTAGAGGAAAGAAAGTGAAATCACAGACCGATCTGGACGAGAATTACAGTGTTTTTCTAGTAACCATGTTCTCAAAGGATCATTGAAAGGCCCAAATGAGTTCTCGACAAGTGAATTGGATAATGAGAGGATAAAACCCATTACACAGATGGTCACTTAAAATAATTGAAAATAGTTATCTTGAAAAAGAACACACTGGCTCTACTTTTATGTAGTTGTCTTCAACTATCTTAAACATTTTCATTTGGATAGAAAGAAAAATTATTCTATACATACCCCTAATAGGTCCAATGGATAAAAGTGAAAAAGTTGCTCAAATGCTTCATGCACATGCTTTGCAAGTAGAAGGCTTGAGTTTGATGACTAGCATTGTTGGTCCCAAGACCAACCAGGAATAACCACTGAGCAAAATACCAGTAGTACCCATCAAGAACAATGACTCAAGAACTAAAAACAAAACAAATGGCTTTATTTTTTGTTAATAGTATTTTGCTGTAATAACATGATCACTACCAAAAAGTTAATTTTTATTCACTACCACATACTTTGCCCACTAGCCCTTTGCCTATTTAATTCTATTTACAACCCCCTCTCTCTGATTATTAATATCCAATCTGTTATCTATACATAGTGCTTTTTAAATATTTATTACTTTTATATTTTATATGATGTCTAAGGGAATAAGATCAGGGTTTATATGTCTCTGATTTATTTTATGTAGCATCACTTATCTCAAGTTCTGTTCATGTTTTTTCATAAAAGCAATACTTCATTGTTATAGCTGAATAGTATTTCTTTTTTGGGGGGTGGGTTTAGGCCACACCCTGGCTCTGCACTCATTAATCGCTCCTGGCTTGAGAGATCATATGGGATGCCTGGAATCGAACCACCATCCATCCTGGATCAGCCACGTGCAAGGCAAACACCCTACCATTGTGCTGTAGCTCTGGTCCCCGAATAGTATTATTTTTGAGTGTGAAGTCTTATTTATCCAATTGTTCCCTAGTGGATAATTATATAATTTTCACTTATTTAATATAAATAATATTAAAATAAGCATTCGGGTACATATCTTTGGGGGGCTGAAACTATTTTATATTTAAACATATCTCCATGGTGTGTAACTGGGTTATAAAAATGTTTTTAATTTTTATTTCATTACAAAAACATAACCTACAAAGTTATTGATAGTTGAATTTTAGACTTATCATATTTCAACAACAATTTAATCATCAGTGATATCTCCCATCATCAGTGCTCTCATACATTGTTATGCCCCACACATACAGCTGTCACTATCTGCCTACTATCTTGTCAGGCTCCTTACAAAGTTCAGTGGTTGCAGTGTGGATCTCATGTTTTTAATGCTATTGAATCTGTTTTGGATATCTAGCTATATCACTTTCCCACATCATCAAAATAATCAAAACTCTGGCACCTGCTCTCCCATTATTTCCCTTTCTGCTCCTCTTGCTTTGGTTTCTTTTCTTCCCTGTCTTCTCCCTAAACTCTGGATTCAAGGATAATAATCAAGATACATCTCCCTTAACTATAGAACTTTTCCTCATCCAATTATTCTGTACACTACTATTAAGTAGATTATTCTAAATTTATCTTTCGTCTTTGGTGTTACTTCATTCCCCATGATATCTTCAAGTTCCAACCAGGCTGCAGAAAATTATATAATTTCATCATTTCTTCTAGTTTCATAGTATTACATTATGACATGCTGGTTCTTTGAAAAAATAAAATAAAATCAATAAACCACTAGCAAAATTCACAAGGAAAGGGAGAGATAAACTTAATAAACTGAATTAGAAAAGAAAAGAGGAAGATCACTACAGATACTACAGAGATCCAACGAATAATCAGAGACTGTTTGAGAAACTATGCCACAAAACAAGAACATATACCCTGTTCATGGATTGGTAGGATCCATTAAAATGGCAATACTTCCCAAATCATTGTACAGATTAAATACAATTCCTCTAATTATACCTATGATGTTCTTCAAAGCAGTGGATAAGACACTTCTAAAATTCATTTGGAATAATAGATGCCTAAGAATAGCTAAAGGAATCCTTAGGAAAATGAAGATGGGGTGCTTTACTTTCCCTGAGTTTAAATTGTATTAGAAAGAAAGTCATTAAAACAGCATGGTAGTAGAATAAAGACAGACCCTCAGATCACTGGAATAGACTTGAGTATTCAAAGAATGTTATCCAGACATTCAGTCAATTAATCTTTGATAAAGGGGCGAGAAATGTAAACTGGAACAGGAGACCCTCATCAACAAGTGGTATTGGGACAACAGGTCAGCAACATGCAAAATGTCAACTCGGGGTTCTATCTAACGCCATGCACATAGGTAAAATCCAAATGGATTAAAATCTTGATCCTTAAGTTATATAGAAGAAAATGTAGGTAAAATGCTTCATGACACTGAGACTAAAAGCATCTTCAAGGAGGAAACGCCACTGTCCAAGCAAGTGGAAGCACAGGAAAAAATGCTCCACATCACTATTCATCAGGGAGATGCAAATCAAAATAACAATGAGGTATCATCTTATGCCACTGTAGCTTGGCACACATCACAAAGAACAAGAACAATCAGTTCTTACAGCGATTTGTGGAGAAAGGAACTCTTATCTCTTATTCTCTGTTGGTAGAAATGCCTTGTAGTCCAGACTTTCTGGAAAACAATATGTAGTTTCCTAAAAAAAATAATAATAACCCTGGAAATTAAGCTCCCATATGATCTAACAATACCGTTCCTAGGGATATGCCCTAAGAAAACAAAAACACAATACAAAAATGCCCTCTGCACATCTATATTCATTGTTGCACTATTTACAATAGCCAGAATCAGGAAACAACCCAAATGTCTGACAACAGATGAGTAGCTAAAGAAACTGTGGTAAATCTGCACAATGGAATACTAAGCAGACCAGAAAAAATGAAGTCATAAAATTTTCCTATACATGGATGGACATGGAAACTATTATGCTGAGTGAAATAAGTCAGATAAAGGTAGACACAGGATAGTCTCTTTGGGATTTAAGAAAGAAAAAAGACATTATGGTAATAATACCCAGAGACAATAGAGATGAGGGCTAAAAGGACCAGTCCATGATATGAAGCTCATCACAAAGAGTACTGAGTGCATTAGAGAAATAACTTTACTATCAACTATCATGACAATTATATTGAGTGAGAGAAATTGAATGCCTCTCTTGAAGACAGCAGAGTAGTGGAGAAGGAGGATGGGGGCCATTGGTGGTGGGTTCAATTGGTGAAGGAGGGTGTACTTTTTTATAAGTGAAATTCAACTATAAACATATTTGTAATCATGGAGCTTGTATATATATAAATTTGCTTTTTGGGGCCACACTCGGTGTTTCTCCAGGATTACTCCTGGCTATGTGCTCAGAAATCACTCCTGGCTTGGGGGACCATATGGGACGCCAGGAATCGAACAGCAGTCCGTCCTAGGTTAGTGTGTGCAAGGCAAATGTCTTACTGCTGTGTTACTGCTCTGGTCCCAAGATATTATTATTTTTAAAGGATGGTTGAAGGTTAAAAGGTATTGAAAAAAATACACATTTATACAATAAGCAGTAATATCGGTAGCTAAAGCCAAAGCACTTTTGAAAAATATGATTCTATTCAAAGAAAATTATATTCTGTCCCATGATTTTTTTTAGTAGGATGGTACTAAGAGAGATTTTATTATTGATAGTAGAAGAAAAATATCCGCAATCTTGGAAATAGTTAAGTCATTTTGAGTTATGATCTGGGTGTTAGTTTTCACATCTGGAAGTAGGAGATTAAGCCTAATGTTTTATTCTGGACTTTTTTTTATTCCTACCATGAAATGTTTCTTAGTTCTAAGGTAAAAGTGATACTTTGCCTTCAATCACTCCACCGAGTCTATATGTGACTCTATTCCTTAACTTGGGAGTTATCGAAAATGGTGTCCAAGATGCCAAGATGCCAAGAAAAATTGGGCTGTTTGTAGCTTCTCTGCACTCAGTGTTGAATGTTTAATCACCAGTGAGAGGTACTTGTACTCAGACATTTCACATACCTAACATCACCATATAGGCTTAGAAAAGCATACCATTTGTAATGCAGATGAAGGATTAATCAATGTATCCTTTCTTTCAAAAAATACCTTTGTCATAACCAACAAAATGGGATTGTGTTTGAAGTCATAAATACAGATTTGTGGATTCAGATGATTAACATGAAATAGAGCACTCAAATAAAATTGCAATATACTGCTGCCCATTGTAAATATGACCATCATATTGGGAATTGGTTCTATGTGTTGAAGTCTGTATGTGTTGGAGGTAGAGGCGATCTCTCTCTTTCTCTTTTCAAATGTGGTATATATAAATGTGATATATCTCTCTTCAAAAGGTCTTATGAGAGAGATTGAGGTTATGCAAAAAAGAGTTTCTAGACATCAATAGATGCTAACCAGTTAACTCTTGATCACTCACTGCTTAATACAGCATCTGACACATAGTAGATATTTAATCACTGTTCCAAGATAAATTCTTGAACAAAAGTTCTCGAGTCTGTGGGGAGCAGTAGATTTAAAGCACTAAGGTAAATTCAGAGAAGCTAAGGGTTTCTGCAGATGGGAAACTCAAGAAATGCCATCTTGGAGAAAGACAGACACTATAGAGGTGGGATATTACTGATGATAGTTTCAGTTTCAGCAAAGGTTATAATTCAAATTAAAAGTGTGAGTTCAGGGTACAGAAAATTTTGCACTAACTCTATCTTCTCTATTTTCCTGCTTGCCTGAACTGCATGGACACCTGATTGATGTGTCTACATTCAGTTTTCTCAGAAATGGTCTTCGGTACATGACATTGCTAACTTTATCTTCCCAGAGCACAGTAATAATCATGGTATGGCCTTTTTTTTGAAGATTATACTGATTCCTGGCTTGATAAATTCAAGCTGTCACGTCAATGGTTAACTTGATATGATGCTTTTTAAATGAGATTGCTACTGTAAGTCTCAATTCCTACTTCTAATTAGACTTTTCTGTTCTATGTTAAGGGCAGTCCTTTGCTGTTTCCATGCATTACTTGTATTTTTTTACATATGAAAACATATTTTATCGGTGTATTAATATTTTCAGGTTCAAATACTTTCCATAGCTAAAAATTAAGATTCAATTCTACCCCTTTCCAAAACTTCTGTAGAAACCATTTGTGAAACTTTGCTCCTGTACCTGCATGATATATCACTCAAGTGCATCTTCCCAGTGATTTCAATGAACACTTGTTCTCTCTTCCCTGCAGAAATGAAATGCCCTTGAGATAGTTTCCCCAGTAATTAATCCAGAGATAATATTTAGTGAATGATGTAGATGTCATCAGCCTGTACTTAATTCTCTGAAATTCTGGTGTGTTTATGTGCAAACTACTCCATTCTCTCCAGGCCAAGCTAATTGATACAAAGACACCTGACTAATGATTGACCAATTAGATTTCTGCTGTGAGAAACATAATGAAGACAGAGGGATGAAGCAATTGCAGCTAAATCCTCTTATGGAGATCTCTCCAAGGAAGATCATAGAGTTCTAATTGCTGAAGTATTTGAAACATTTTTGTTCTTTTGTTTTGCTTTGTTTTGTTTTGTTTGGCCTGATTCCAGGACTCAAACTCTGTTGGCTTGCATGTAAATTATTCTCTTTGCTCCTACGGTATACCCCAGCCCTGTCCTACTATTCTTGTGGACTTTTTGGTTCATTTTTTTTTGTTTTGGTTTTGTTTGCTTTTTGGGTCACACCCTGTGATGCTCAGGGTTTACTTGTGGCTCTCAGAAATCTCTCCTGGCTCAGGGGACCATATGGAAAGACAGGGATTGAACCAAGGTCTGTCCTAGATCAGCCATATGCAAGGCAAATGCCCCACCTCTGTGCTATTGCTCCAACCCATTTTTTTTGTTTCATTTTTGCTAATTTTTGTATCTATCAATATGCTCTTTTCTAAGGCTGTCATAACAAACTATAACAAAATGTGTGACTTAACCAAAAGAAATATGCTGCCTCATAGTTCAAGAGACTGAAATCAAGATCTCAGTAGGTTTAGATCCTTTCGAGGTTAGAGAAAGGAATCTCTTTCAGAACACTTTCCCAGTTTCAAATAACAAACTTCTCTCTGTGTTTCTCTCATTATTTATCCCCTTTCTCTATAAAAATGGTCTCTGTGTTCAAATGTCCCTTTTCTCTAAAGACTCCATTCATATTAGAGTAAGGGTAGTTGTACGCCATAATGACTTCATCTTAATGATTCAAAAGACTGACATAACTTAACTCACAAAAATTGTTTTACCTTTGGGGGATGATGGAGTTATATTGTTCTAGTATTCCCTATTTGATTTTCACAAACATATAGACTTGTTCTCAAACATCATTCTGTGCATCTCAGAAGATGTTTGAATATATTTGAATGCCACTCAGTTGGCATTCAGCGTTGTTGACTGAGCAGCATCATGATATCAGTCCTGGGTATTGAGCTGTCTAATCTGGTTAGCTAAGTTTTTACCTAGAATTGGCCCTAGGTCTCCTGAGAATTGCTTGGGGGTCCTCCTAATATATCAGAAGTGTTATCTATAAATTATAAATACATAGAGCTGCATAAGTCAACATTACACAGTGAAAAATAAATTATGGAAAAAATATCCAGAGTTCAATTGCTAGTAACCAAAGACTTGGAAGGTTCTGAAATTAGTGAATAAATAAATGACTAAAACAGTGAGTTGCAAGGCAAAAAATAAACCTAAAAAGATGCTGGTTAGATTGGTGTCTGAGTAGGTGGGTGGATGAATGTGTCTATACATCTATCTTATTTTCTTTATGTCTTTTCTGTAGTGAGGAAGTCATAGTAGTGTAATCTAAAGGCACACTAGGATACCATTGTCATTACCTTTCTTTTTCAAACAGAATACATTTCATGGAAGCCAATAATAAGGAAGATAGATATCATATCCATTGCTTAGCTTTGTTCAGCTCAGTCATACTGTTCTAGGGAATGAAACAGTATCAATTAATTTGGATAAATCACGTTTTGTTCAACCAAGGACATGATATGCGGGAAGGGGGTCATCAGAAGGATGATTGAAAGTGTAAGCATTTTATGGTTTGGGGGGTAAAAGATGCTATAAAGCAACTTATTTTAAGAAATGCCACTAGTTGTAACATTTTCCCCAAGGAAAGATAGTTCAAGTTATGTGGTTCTGTTTGGGAGGAGCTTTTCTAGAGGATATATATTTATCAATTTAAGAGAAGGGGAAAAAGGAAAAAAACATTTAAAAAATCATACCAAAAATCAAACAAAAGAACCCGAAAAGCACCACACTACTTTTAACCTCTTCTCACCCTTTTCCACACGACTCTTCAAGATCACATCATAGAGTTGTTTATGGGAGATTCCATCTGTGGGGACACCTGGATAACCTGTTCCACAGCTCTATGAGCAAGTGCTCACTCTGTATCCCATTGTCACCCAGCCACAGATGCACATTTTTAGAAATATAAATAAGATGCAGTTGCTTGACAATATGTCCTTTCAGATGCCTTTGGAGCCAAGAAAATTATTTGCTTTCTTCCTCTCTTTCCTCATTTTCTTCCCTCCACTACCGCCTAATTTTCTTTCCTTGATTATACATATCAGAATGGTAGTTATCAATCAAACTATATGTACTAGAATCAGATTCTAAACTATAATATGTATTCTCTCATTCAGTGCAACCTTGTGCATATTATTTTCATCCAACATGAGGTCTACCTTTCTGATTATTTGAACTATAATATTTCCACAGATTCTTTCGTGACATACTTCTTATTCACTGATATTATCTAGTTTATTTGTTGCATAGAAATCACCAGTATTATACAAAAATAATATTTCATGAGTGTAGTAACTTTGTCTGTCATCTTCAATGCTTTATCTCTAACATTCAGAACCAAGTACAGAGCTGGGACTTGAAATAGGGAGATAACTGTGAAATTTGATGATCGGAAAAGATTTCTCCGAAAACAGAATTAATTGAATCTGGGTTCAAAGAATTGAGTCATTTAAATAAATGTTCTGGATAGAGGAAACATTATGAGCAAGATTGGCGAGTGGACAATCATGATAATCACATTTGTATTACTGTTTTCAAAAAACTTTCAGTCCGGGGCCAAAGTGACGGCACATCAGTAGGGCATCTGCCTTGCACACATCTGGCATCCCATATGATCCCCTGACCCTGCCAGGAGCGATTTCTGAGTGCAGATCCAGGAGTAACCCCTGAGCAATGCCGGGTCTGACCCAACCTCCCCCACAAAAGAAAATTTTCATTCCATTAGATCACACTTCAACATGTCTAGGCACTATTGTTTGCTTTACACAAACTACAGCCAAGTAAGGTCTTACATGCGTCAAAAACTTTGTCCTCAATATTCACTTAGTTCTTAATTAAACTAACACTGGCAGTTTGATGCCAATCTTGCACTTCTCCAGACTCCTGTTCCAATGAATGCTCCCTTATCCAACAGTTGCCAGGATGGATGAGGGTTTTCAAAGAATTAATCTTGTCATGCTACTTTTTTTTCACAAGCCCCTCCAGTAGCACACATTATCCTATGAAAAAATCTTGAATATCTATGTTAGCTTTATATTGCCTACATGACCATACTTCCACCGTACTGCCCTTGCCATTCCTAGAATGTCAAACATTTACCTGACTGCCTCAACTCAACTCAGAACTTTTGGAATGGTTATTCAATAATCCTGCAAGCTTTCTAGATGACATCTACTTCATTCCTCATTCTTTGTCTTTAATCAGTTATTTTGAAGCTATCTGTTCAGAAGCTATCTCTTATTATTTTATATAAAAGATCACCTCCAAGCATAATACCCCAATTATCATGCTTTGTGGTTTCCATTGTAATTCTATGTCTGAATTTTTACTTGCTTGTTATTGTCTTACTTTCTAACTAAAATGTATGGGCCACGGTTGACTGTTGTTTATAACAGCTCCTGGCAACAAAGTAGATACTCAATAATTTGGTGTTGAGTGAATAAAATCAGACAGCCTTATTTTTCTGTCTTAGAACAAATATATACCTTCAATTCGACAATATTTCAAAGTTAGCTGATGACACAGCCAGGAATCATCAGTTCTGTGATTTTCAATTCAATCTTCATTCAGATCCACCCAGGTGATTATATATGTGCCTTTTTCTTCATCTATTGAATGTGTAAAAGATCTCTAATCTCACCTTTCTTAAGAAGCTTTCTTAAAAAAGAAAAATAAGTGAGTAAAAAGAAAACTTCGTATAAAATAAACATATGCGATTTTTAGTGAGAGTTTTAAAAGGTAATGATGAGGATAGTTTTTTTTTTATTTTTAGCTAGAGAAATGACTATATTCAGCTGCCAAGGTAAAGTGGCTTTATACATTTTACCATCTAGTGCATCCCAAGATATTGAAGGCACCTCTGATGGAACAGTTAACTAGGGCACTGATTATGGAAACCAGAATAAACCCAATTTAAATGAGACACACAGCACATTTTGGGAAACATCTCAAGAATAGTTTCAAGTGGGATGGGGACCAGCTGTTCTCTCCCCTCAGAAACAGGAAGCCACCATGGCTGTGGAGAAGGAGGGGTGGAGAGAGAGGACAGGTATATGATAGATCATTCTCAGTCTTGGGAGAGACAACTTTTTAGGAGGCAGCCAGGGCATGGACTTTGCATAAAACTCACCTCTTGTTCATTTATAAAACCTATTAGGCTTCAAAATTTTGGTGCTTAGCACCTTCCAATGATACTTAGTTGTCATTCACTGACTCCTAGCATTCTTTTTAGCTTATTTTCCACTATGTCTTGATTTCTTGATTGGCAGTATTTCAGTGTGGAAGTTTTCATTTTGTTTTACACACACACACACACACACACACACACATGAAAATGCTTACTCTGACCACACATGAACCTCAGGGCTTTCTTCCTCTGTGTTTTTCCTTCTGTACTTTATCTTTCACAAAGAAATATTTGTGAATCCTTAATAAATATATATTCTTTAAGATTCAGCTCTGGCTTTATTTCCCAGCAAAACTTTCCTCCTATAAATGTGCTCTCCACACAAAAAGATATGTCCCCTACAATGTATCATACACAAATATTAATTGTTATAAATGCTTATATTTATTATATATGATTTATTTTATATGACATAGGATATATAATTTTATTATATATGATTTATGGCAGAGATAGGTACATTTGGTCTTTGAGCTTCTCATGGGATAATGATGCAGAAAGAGGCCTAGTGATATTAAAGGCATATTTATATTTTTACTCTTAACTTAATTGCTTATATAATATTAAATGCAGAATTGATCATTTGATTGTAAAAAGATAAAACTAGTTATTTATATTTACATACATATATATGCCTATGTATATATATACATATATATTCAGAAATCTCTTGCTTATCCAGAGGATAGCTATTTCAGGGGCATAGGTATTAAGGTCTTTTTATCAAAACATGATTCAGATTCTTCAGCTATTACTTGAAAAGTTGGGCTCCTCGCCCCACCACCCCCAACTATTCTTCTATTCCCATTTGAGTGCTGACTCCATCAGTGGTGGAGCTACGACATGTGAAAAGAACACAGTATTCAAGTGTATGGTGTAAACTTTGGGTATTGTTGAAGGTGGTGAATAGGTAGACCACTTGAAAGTGAAAGGAAGCATTCAAGTGTATTTCTGGATATTGAGCAGAATATACAAGTACAATATAAGCTGACAACTTGGAAATGGATGAAAAAGTGGTAGCACTCATACTAGAGTGTAGGAAACATTTCATTTGTTGATAAGATTACATAAAAGCTCCATATGATCTCATAAGAATTATTGGAAGAAATCTAGGACCAGAGAGATAGCATGTAGGTAAGGTATTTGCCTTGCATACAGAAAGTTGGTGGTTCAAATCCCAGCATTCCAAATGGTCCCCCAAGCCTGCCAGGAGTGATTTCTGAGAATAGATCTAGGAGTAACCCCTGAGCACTGCTGGGTATGATCCAAAAGCAAAACAAAAACAAAAACAAAAAAAAGAAAGAAATCTGTGAGTCCAACTCTGGACAGTACAGCATATAATGTTTCTATTTTGCTGTTATAGCTAACCAGGTTTGATTCCCAGCACCCATATACTCTTGGAGCACTATCAAGAGTGATCCAGGAGTAATTCCAGAACACTATTGGGAGTGAACTACAGAAAAAAAACCCAATAATTTTAGAAGCAATATATAGAGGACTGTGGAAACTAGGACTCTACTGTAGTGTCTATTAAATATCATTATGTGGGAACCAGAGAGATAGTACAGAGGGTAAGGGCACTTGCTCTCCATGCTGCAGACCTGGGTTTGCTCCTTGGTTTCCAATATAGTCTTCCCAAACATCACCAGAAGGGATTCCTAAATGCAGAGCCAGGAGTAATCCTTGAGTGTGTCTGGATGTAATCCCCAAAGAAAAGAATATAATGTGTCTGAGTGTGGTGCTCAATCCTCCCTACTAGCTAAGTAATTCTGAGGTCATTCTCCAACCTCCATCAGGCTTCTAAATAGTTCCCAGAGGAATCCAAAGTGATATAGCTCAGTAGATAAGGTGTTTTTTGGGCCTGCATAGGGCTGACAGAGGTTCAATCCCCTGGACAACATATGTCCTCCATCACCTACAGGAATTATTCTTGATTACAGAGTCAGAACTAAGTCGTGATCACCACTGAGTATAGGTTAAAACTACAAAATCAATTACGTTTGTTGAAATTGCCTGTGGTACATTTCATTCATAGAAGCACCATTGTTGCAATTGCCACAAAGCATTACAATTATTCTCTTTACATTCTTACTTTCTCACTAGATGTGAATTCTCTGATAGAAAGGCTAAGACTTTCCTTATTTGTTTTGCTAGACTAGCACAAAAATTCTACATTTGTCTGCCAAATAAATATTTCAAGCATCTAGTAGTTAAAAGTATGGTACTCAATTCTAAGAATTCTTATAAACACAACATATGGTTGCTAGCCGAAGGAGTCATGTAATCTAATGGGAGAGGTAAACAAACAAAAAGAACGTATAGTCCATGTAGTTGAGTTTTGTGATAAAAGTTTGCAACTACAAGAACAAAAAGATGAAAATTAGCTTAGTAATTAAACTCAGAAAAGGTTTTATGTTTTTGTTTGGGGATCACACCCAGTAGCACTCAGGAATTTTTCAAAATATAAAGTCAAGAGAATTTTTTAAAATACAAATTGACACCAAGTATAGGAATCAACGAGACTGGGGTGAATTGTGGAGGAAAGAAAATTCAGAAATGAAGAATATCAGATGCCTTGACTTTTAGGCAAGAAAACACAAAGGCAGAGT
>PVKC010001408.1:0-51134 GCA_004027635.1 Crocidura indochinensis
AAAGAAAGAAAGAAAGAAAGAAAGAAAGAAAGAAAGAAAGAAAGAAAGAAAGAAAGAAAGAAAGAAAGAGAGAGAGAGAAGAAAAAGTCTGCCACCGCGGCAGGCAGGAGACGAAGTTGAGAGAGGAGGGAGGGGACATTAGCATTGGGAAATTGTTCTAATTTTATTTGGTGGTCCCCTATTGCCTACAATATATACAAATATATGCATTTATGTGTTGTATATATGTATGTATAAATATATACAAAACTCTTTATATATGCCATCCAAAACTACTTCCCTGCCATATCTACCATGCTTTACATCATTGTACCTTGCATCATTACTTAAGTAGATCCAGTTCCTCTACTAGAATACTTTCCCTATGTCTTCTTATTCATGTATTTGTCAGTATTAAATCAATTGCTTAACAAATTTATTCACTCATGCATATTCTCTGGAAGAAACAATGAGCAATTTGAGAATAGAGCTGTTTTTTTTTTATCATTGTTAATCTCAGAGTAGAACTCAATGCCTTACCCTATCAGATGCCCCAAGTCTGTTGAAGAGCTTCTTGAAGCAAAGCAAGAAAATCCAAGCCTCTATATTGTGAGATCTAAGACATATACCATTGAAGTATAAGAAAGAGATCATATGATTAAGCCCTACTTAGAGCTTAAAGTCAGTGTGAAAGATATTTAATAGAAAATCAAGTGTTTCTGAATCAGAACACATGATTTTCTATTCCATTCCTTGTAGTTGTTTAACTTTGAACTTGCTTATCTCAGTCTCCTGGTGTGTAGAATGGAATGAAATAATACCTGTCCTGATTGCTTTAGCATTTGTTGGGATGATATGACTCTATGTTGTGAAAGATATTTTGCACACATCAAGTCCTTTCCACAAGTAGTTTGGTATTCAGAGTGTTTGTTTACAACCCTAAGTGAAATCATAAAACATCTTAAAATATTAACTATGAAACACAATAATAAGAGGAAGAAAAATGTTTTTAAAGTTCAGTTAAAAAAAACATTCCTATGAATTTAACCTACCAGAGGTGGCTCCTGTGTGTATTTGCTCTACAGACAAAACATTCTTTGTTTTCTATGCATCTCTATGATCCCATTCTCCTTCCAAATAGCCTTCAAACTGATTTCTGAAGGACATAGGTACAGGCAGGTTTATGCTTAGAGTCTCTATTCCCATCTCCATTTTGTATATTTCCTATTTCCATTCCCCACCTCAAGAAAGGTAGGGCAGTGTGCCAAATGAGTTTAGCATCATTCTCTCAAGGGACTCATATTATACAATTATGCCAAGCTTCACTTTGCCTGCAGTCAGGTTATCAGACTTTCAGCTCCAGGCTTCTTGGCAGATGTAAGGCATCTGGCTGAACTAGGCAGGATTCTTAACTTGCAGCGTGCACTGCCAAGTACATTCGATGCTTAAGGCAACAGTAAAGGAATTTGAAAGTGACTCTGAACTCTGGACATTTTTTGTTTAAAAATGTCAGCAGTTTAGAAAATTTAGTCATTCTTTAAAATTAAGTTTACTGCTTTTCTGTGCTAATCTTTAATCTCTCGTTGACAGCTCTGTTCAGACTCTAATCAGACAACGAGATAACGTCTCTTCAATTTTTTAAGGTGCTTCCAGGAAAGTCTGCCTTCTGTCTCCCCAAACATTTATATATTGCACTTTGAGCCATTTTTGCTATGAAGGGAGCTGCAAGATCAAATATGAGCTGTACTGTGCTGACAAGGAACACAGATATGAGTCAGGCAGACTTGACCTCCTGTAAAGAGGAGGTCAAGCAAACAACTTAAACAAAACTGAGAGGAAATGAAGCAAAAGAGGAAAGATAAATGTGAGAGAATAGAAAGAGGGGAGGCAGGCAGTTAATTCATGAGGTCACCCTGAGAGGGATGTGTTAAGTAACCAGAGCAAGACCTCCAGGAAGATCCCCAGAATATAGAGAGATTTGAAGAGTGCTGGAGAAGGAAGTGTCTAGACTGAGGAGTCCTTAACGTCTGTTGAAGTTTGAACATCCATGAGATCAAGTCCAATAAGGAAACAAGACAATATGATCCAATACCCTAAAAATGTATACTTTTCCTGGGAAGCAAGTTTAAGTCTGTAATGCAATTTGTCTTCAGCCATATCCAAGTTTAAGCCACTGGAGGAATATGCCAGTACCAACATGCTATTTTAGAATCAGAGTAGGACAAAGGGGAAATAGCTGTCTTAGAAGAACAAATTTGCCTACTTATTAATGACACCTAAACTAAACAATGCAAAGTACTATGATTATAGGCCTATATTTATTTTCTTCCAGGAATTTTCTTTACTGTGCTTTACCCGCTGAAAGTCTGATGATGACACTGAGGACTAAAAAAAAAAAAAAAAAAAAAAGAAATCTCTAAACAGGAGAAGGGAAGACTCTCTCTTCACTACATGGTGAAAGAAAGATATACTTTAATAGCAGCTGTCAACTGGTGTTCCCTATATCTGAATTATTATATAAAATTTATTCAATCCCCTATTGCATTCATTGAGACTTCTTCAGATAGTTATGAAGAAATGGTCCCTGAATTCCTGTGTTATAAAAGATGTTGAACCTCTTTTGCTACCCACTTTCCACACATTATAAGTGTGATCCCACTTATAATGAAATAGTCTTCTTGGGGATAATTACAGTCATATTTTCACTACAGCAACTGTGTAGCCCCAATTATTTATCTTATTGACCTAAAGTGATTTCCAAATCTTCTTTTAGTTTCTACCACCCCGACCAACAAACCAACAAAATAAAGCCATCAGAGTTATTTATAAGAATAAATATTTAGTCAAATATTAGAGCAATGTGGCCAAAGTGATAGCACAGCAAGTGGGGCATTGCCTTGCATGTAGCTAACCCATGTTCCATACCAAGCATCCCATATGGTCCCCTGAGTCTTCCAGGAGTGATTTCTGAGCACAGAAACCAGAAGTAACCCCTGCGTACTGCCAAGTGTAGGCCAAAAGCAAACAAACAAAAAAGAATATTAGAGCAATGGAAGGTTATAGATCATAAAGAACTAGAAAGTCCATAATTTTTTAGTACTCCCAAAAATGACTTCATTGATAACTGTTACTGGATTAATTCAATATCATCTCTTGGTCACTCCTCCAGCACAGGCTTGTTTGTTTGTTTTCCACCACAACAATCTACTCTCTTCAAAACTTTTTTCTACGGCAGAAAAAGATAATAAACTTTTTGTCATTTTGTTACCAATTCAAGTCATTAAAGGCTTGTTTTCTACTACAAGAAGCAAGGTAGTGAACTAACAGATCAGAGCTTAAGAATCGGGGTCTCAGGAATAAGTTTTTCCACATTCCTGGTGGAAATTTGAAATTTCATTTTATTTTATTCCAAATATTTTATTTTTATAATACCTTTATTTAATCACTATGATTACAAAAATGTTTGTAGTTGGGCTTCAGTTATAAAAAGGAGAACACCCTCTCCACCAGTACACATTCCCACCACCAATGCCCATTGAAAACTTAGTATCTCATGCGTGCCATGAAGTTTGAGTGCAGAAAGATACTCAAAGACTATTTGTGTTCATGAAAAATAAGAAACTTTACATCTCCAACAATGGAGCAATGGGTTAACTCATTATAATTTAGTCACACAATGAAGTAGTAAAATCAGTAGGCATCACAAAATAAAACTTACTTGTCTGTACAAAAAGGTTGCCATTGATTTATTTGATTTTTTTATTCTTTGATTTTATTTATCTAAACAAAAAGATTGAAAGATTAACTTACTTCCAATCTGATATAAAATTTAATCTGCATTGATCATTTAAGTGGTATTTGGTCCTTTTGGGTAAAAGGATTAAGTCTCTCACTTTCTGTTTCCCTTGCTTTTCTCAATTAATATGGTATCTGGATACATGAGGTCATTTTATATGGCACTTTAGTGCACAATGGAGAAGGTGCTGAGAATGGGAGATAGTTCAGTGGTAAGGGGCATGTGTCTTGCATTCCCAGGGAGATTAATTTAAACTGAAGTAACTCATGGTCCCTCTAGTACCACTATGTGTAGACATGGAGTTCCCTGAGCACATCTAGACATGCCTCCCTGATGGCCTTTAACATCTACTGAAAAAAAAAAAAACAGCATATGACACTAGACCCTGCATTGAATTGTCTAGTCTCCTAGACTAGCCCCTGAGTCTCCTGATAACTGCTTGAGAGACTTTCCACACTATCACCAAAAAAAGAGATGTTATCTTTCAGGAGAGTGTTGGGTTGATAAATCTCCTAGCTAACTCAAGGCTGTTCTAGATCTTACTAGTATCATTAAGGCAAACTGCTTTTGGATTAACTCAATACAATTTCTTAACTTAGCCTGTATACTCCTTAGCTGAGTAGACCTGTCTCCAGTTTTCAGTTTCTTTTTTTTTTTTTTTGGTCTTTTTGGGTCACACCTGGCAGTGCTCAGGGGTTACTCCTGGCTCCATGCTCAGAAATTGCTCCTGACAGGCACGGGGGACCATATGGGGCACCAGGATTCGAACCGATGACCTTTTGCATGAAAGGCAAATGCCTTACCTCCATGCTATCTCCCGGGCCCCCAGTTTTCAGTTTCTTCCTGAGAAGAAGTCATAGGTTCCATCAGGCCCTTTCCTATAGCCCATTCCCCAGGACTCAGCTGTTGGATTACCTTGTTCCACCACAACACAGCAAACCATTATGGGTTCTCTGACTTTTAATTATAGATATTATATATAATATATTTACACTATTTACAAAGGTATATATAAAAATATATAGTATATAATATAATATATATATATTATATATATATTATATATATATTATATATATATTATATATTATATATATATATATAATATATATATATACACCTTTGGAAATGAAGATGTATTCCAGAAAGGACCTATCAGACTTTTCTTGCACAGCTTCATTTCTTAACCAATGGGAGATGTTCCACTATGCACAGATGTTCCCCTCTATAGATCCGAAGCAGGGATGGATGGGAATTGAATAAAAACTTCCTGAGACCTCTTGAACCCCACAGTCATAAAACAGAGTCAGTTGGGGTCCCTGTAACTCTGAGGGATCGCTAAGAGTGAAACATCCTTTCTTGTTTCACTCCTTTTTTCTCTCTCTCCGAGACAAAGAAAATGAACTTTTATTTTATTCCTTGTGTTATAAACATAATTCTGTATTCATTAAGAAGAAAATCTTGTGCTTCACTGTAGATGGTCCAAGTTTCTCCCATCACAGGAATATTCATTCTCTGGATCATGTAGGCTTCATTGTTCAAGGAACAATTGTTCAAGGAATAGAGTTAAATTTTTCTCCTGCAACAAAATTCTATTTGCATGCCATAAACTATTACCTCAGTCTTACTCCTGACATTATTCCCAAGCCAAGTATGAAGATATCTTTGGCCAAGGCAAAAGGATAAATGCCAAATACTCAGTTTAAAAAAAAAAATGAAGGTCAGTAATTAAAATTTTACTTCCATTAGAGAGTAGCCATCTAAAGACATGCTTATGAAGTTTTAGATAACAGAAAGATGCATGCTATTTTGTTTTGCTAAGATAGGAAGTTACGGGGCCAGAGAAATAGCATGAAGAAAAGGTGTTTGCCTTATATGCAGAAGGACAGTGGTTCAAATCCTGGCATCCCATATGGTTTCCTGAGCCTACCAGGGGCAATTTCTGAGCATAGAACCGTGAGTGGCCCCTGAGAGCTGCCGAGTGTGACCCAAAAACCAAAAAAAAAAAAAAAAGATAGGAAATTAAGAAAAATAAAATTACAACTTAGGGGCCGGGCGGTGGCGCTGGAGGTAAGGTGCCTGCCTTGCCTGCGCTTGCCTAGGATGGACCACGGTTCGATCCCCCGGTTCCCATATGGTCCCCCAAGCCAGGAGCGACTTCTGAGCGCATAGCCAGGAGTAACCCCTGAGCGTCACCAGGTGTGGCCCAAAATCCAAAAAAAATAAATAAATAAATAAATAATCACAACTTGAATTTGCATTTGAAAGTTGGGAAACACCATTAGTTAACAGTGGTAGCTGTTGAACAGCCAAACTATAATTCTTGACTGATTTCTTAATTTTAAAAAATGTTTGTTATGAGGATACATTGCTGCCATTTTAGTTTTTTATTGTAATTTTAATTTTTTCATTGTAGATGCAAATATAGTTTTGGAGCCATACTTAGTGTGACTTTGGCCTAATACAAACTGAGTACTGCTTCAGTGCTCAGGGAACCATTGTGACACTGGGGACCAGATCCAGACCTCAAACATATAAAGCATGTCTTGTCAAGGAGACAGACTATGATGTTGGGTGGAAAATTGATATCACTGGTGGTGGGATTGGTGTTTAACATTTAATGTCTGAAATGACCTTATTATGAATAACTTGGTAAATCGTAGTGTAATAATAAAAAGAATATTAAATAAATTATTTTATAGTATAAATTGAGTGCTGGAGCAATACTACATCAGAGTAGGGCATTTGTCTTTCATGCAGCCAACCTGGATTCAGTCACCAGTATCTAATATGTCCCCTGAGCATTGCCAGGAATGACTCCTGAGAACAGAGCCAGGAGTAACCCCAGAGCACCACTGGGTTTGGCCCCCAAACAAAAGCAGACATGCATTACATGCACTCAGGTCACTAAACTCTCTGGCTTTAGATTTAAATATTTTTAAGTATATTTGAACAAATTTTTTCCTATTCATTCTACAAATAGTGTAAGCCTGGGCATATTTCAGCTACTCTTCTAAGCATTGAGAGTTATGGTAACAAATGAGACAAGTCCCCAATCTTAAAGAGTTTTACAATAGAGGACCAGAGTGATAGCATAGTGCCACCAGGTGTGGTCAAAAAATAAAAAAAAGATTTTGCAACAAACCTGAAAGAGGGAAGCTAGGGATGGTGTCTAAAGTAAATCAAAAGTGGAATTACAAAGACCTACTTGCTACGATCATTATATATATAATCATATACCATATTATAAGGCATGTAACTATTTTCTCTGTGATCCATAGTGCCTACTGATAGCAAAATAGATTTATAAAGACATATCAAAATACCTACTATAAATAGAATACACAAAATACCACAGAACTGTTGAAAAGAATTAAGCAATGACATTGATAAAATTTCAAAACCTAGTCTTGAGAATAGCACATAGAACATGCTATACTAACATATTAATTTGGTTCTATCATCTGGTAGGATATAGAAACTGTTGACAGTAGAAGGGGTCTTTAAGAGGGGTCACTAAGGACTTAGCGGACAGAGTTAGTTAGTTGCTTGGTACATGTGAACATTTTTTTAATATTTTGTATTATGTGGCACCATATTTGAATATGTATAAGCTCATACTCCTTAAATTCATAGTGTTGTAAACTAACATTTACTCAACAAAACAAGTCTTTGATATCATAAAATAGCAAATAATATACTTATATTGTCTATTTTAAAATCTATTGTGTATTTATAAAGTATTTTTTAAATATTTTAATTTTTAATATTTAAATATTTAAAATTAAAAAATATCTTTCAGGAGTAAGTTCTAAGCACCAAGACAGGAGCAAAATTTTTTATGATTTTTTTTGCTCCCCCTTTCCCTACCCATACCCCCCTCAACAGGAGCAAATCTTTTTAAAGATGCTGTTGATCCACTTACAAGAGCCGGTTGTTACAGCTTTTTGGAGCAAATATTTAAAGATCCTCTTGACTGCCTCATCATTCAATTCTATTTAAGTTAATTCTAAGGAGAAAAAAAACTGTCAATTTTCATAGAGTACTATATTTAAGGGCTGTTCCATATTCATGTGTCTCCTAGCATAAAAAAAGAAAAGCTTTTAGCTTCTTAAATTATCTTTGCTTATTTTTATTCAACATTCTGCTTTGTAAGCTAAAATTTTTTCTTCAGCAAGGTGTATGTGGGGGGGGGGAGGAGAACTCATCTTGAAAGACTTGAAAAATAGAAACTTTCAGTATAATGGCACCGTGTAGAGAGTAAATTCTAACCTTCCTGGCTTGTGTGTAATATTCGGCTGTCTGCATAAGATCCAGACCCCAAGCCTCTCATGAGAGAGAGTCCAATTTGGTGACTGCCAAAGCTACCATAAACGCCCTTCCTATGTTAGGTAGAAAACTTCCTATAGATTTTCTTCATAGACCTAAGATAACTACCCCCATTTTAGAATTCCACTACGTTTTTTTTTTTCTGGGTAAATGTCAAAAGTTGCTACTGATATTCGTTGTATCTAGCCATAGACACATGACTTTGGTCATAGACTAGAGTTTTTGTATCAGTTTTATTAGTTTTTTTGTTGTTGTTGTTGTTGTTGTTGTTGTTTTCTGGTTTTGGGGGCCACACCCATTTGATGCTCAGAGGCTACTCCAGGCTAAGCGCTCAGAACTTGCCCCTGGCTTGGAGGGACCATATGGGACTCCCGGGGATCGAACCTCGGTCCTTCCTTGGCTGGCGCTTGCAAGGTAGACACCTTACCTCTAGCGCCACCTCGCCAGCTCTCAGTTTTATTATTTTTACCATTAATAATCAAGTTCCCATCCCAGCAGAGACCAAGTCTATTATGTTTTCTACTTCTTGAAGCTCCTTTGACAAGGGCCCCACATAGTAGGTGCTTAGTTTTTGTTGCACCAAATCCAGGGTTCTTTGTTCCAATCACTCGCTCAGTACAGCAGATAAGAAGGATCTAGGAGTCAATGGGAACATTCCAAACAAAAGGAGGACTCTGTATGCATTGGGGAAAAGAAAGGACTGAGAAATTGGGGATGCATTTCTTCCCCCTTCTGCATCCAGTTCTCTAGCTTCTGCATATTCAGTACATAGAGCAATGGGAAGGAAAACTTGGCTGGTGGCCTGCACACAAAGTGATGGATTTAATGTCCATCAGCTGTGCGACGGGACCAGCAACTATGATCCTGCTTTCATCCTTGTCTAATTATTTTATGGCACATTAAGCTGCCCTTGGCCAAATTACCTGCCAGCTGCAACAACACTTCAGGAATGGACATGGCTTCTCTCCTGCCAGTGCAGAACCTAATGGAACCCCTGTATATGTGGCTCTAATCTACAGCTTAAAGAACTCAGCTGGGGCTCACCCTCCTGTTTCAGAAACAGCAACTATACCCACTCCCAACTGGAAGCAATAGATTCAGGAAGGTGTCTTTCTCTGCTCACCCTAGTAGAACAGAGCTAGAATTTTTAGATAATGTTGATGAGTCTTTTCCCTTGGGCAGGGTCACTTTCAGGGTCTCCGGGTAAAAGGAATAAGTTCCTAATAATTTTCTGGCCACAATTTTCCAGCTTGTAAACTCATTTGGACTAAAACTAATGACCCCAATTTTAGTCCAGACAGCATCCACCTAGATTGTGGAGTCAGCCTAGAGAGAAACACACAGACCTCTCTGGCAACCACAAGGGAACTCAGGCATGTTTTTGCTTGAAAGGCTAATTTGTTGCATGCCTCTCTTCATTCTCACCCTCTCCTCTGAAAGCTCCGCTTTGCTGCTGGCATATGTTTCTTCTGCATCTCCTGGCAGCTGCTACTCAGGGCAGGAGGATTCCAGCAGGTGAGGAATGTATATTATGCAAACCATGGCAACCACAAACACCAACATCTCCTGTCTGACCTCTGCAACCACCCTCCACCCACACCATACCTCTTCAAGTCAATGGTATAGCTTTTGTAACAAAATTCAAGTCCTAGAATATGCTGTGTCCCAGAAGAGGCAAGGTAGGGAAGGGACCAAGAATTGAAGTATGGGTTTGGGATTTTCCCCCCACTTAATTAGTTTTTACCTTGAACTAGTTAGTTATGGAGACTCACTGTCACCTGTTTCCTCTTTGGTAAATAAAATGAGAGAAATATCTCAAAAGGTTGTGGAGACAACCATGCCTACAAGAGAATAGGTCCCAAATACTCTTAGGCTCATCTAGTAGGTGACATCTTTTCTGGCCAAGTACTTAATTATTTAAAAGTCTTGGATTCCTAAAGATGTGGGTCCAGAATGGACCTTTCCTGCATTAGTAATAAAACACCTGGGCTGGAGAGATAGCATGGAGGTAAGGCATTTGCCTTGCATGCAGAAGGACGGTGGTTTGAATCCCAGCATCCCATATCGTCCCCAGAGCTTTCCAAGAGAGATTTTTGAGTGTAGATCCAGAAGTATCCCTGAGCACTTCTGGGTGTGATCCAAAAAAACAAAAAACAAAAAATCCACCACCTCCTGGTTGTCCTCAAAGTATCTTTTTTTTTTTTTTTTGGTTTTTGGGTCACACCCGACAGTGCTCAGGGGTTCCTCCTGGCTCCATGCTCAGAAATTGCTCCTGGAAGGCACAGGGGACCATATGGGGCACCGGGATTCGAACGGATAACCTTTTGCATGAAAGGCAAAGACCTTACCTCCATGTTATCTCCCCGGCCCCGTCCTCAAAGTATCTTACATTTAGCAGATCCAATACCAGATACCTAATTGTTTCCATCCAATCCAGGTTCTCTCCAGTGCCCTTTGCCCAGGAGAACGACCCCCGTATTCATCTCAGGATGAAAGCCTAGGCCCCATCTTTCCCTTGGCCTCTATACCCTCAGGCCCAACTGACTTCTCATGCATAACTTCTTCAACTGTGGGCCATGCTCCTATAGGAGATAGCATAACTTTTAAACAATGTTTTAAAGCAAACTTCCTTACAATCTAGTATCAGTAAATGCTTGATTTGTGTGTCTATTTTAAAGTCCTATACCCAGGGTCATGTAAAGATGCCTAAGTAAAAAGTTTAAGAAGTCCTGCGGTCCAAGCCTCACTAGCCCTTTCCAATATCCTTGTACCCCATATTCTATTCTCAGTGCAGCAGTTGGAGAGATCTGATAAAACTATTTCTGTTACCAATGCACAGACACAAATAGGTGTGCTGCCTAAAGTCATTCAGAATTTCCTAATAACTCTTAGCTGAAAGTTAAAACTCTTACAAGGCCATGTATGGTTCAGCTCCTCACTCTCGTCTTTTACTTTCTTTCTGCTCTTCGAATGTTCTTTCCACTCTTCACATTTCTTGATCCAATTCTTAAATACATGTGCTATTCAACCTCTTTTCATTAGCTGCTTTCCTTACCCCTTGACCTTATTAGCTCTTCTTCATTCTTCAAATTACAGTTCAGATAACTTTCCTGAAGCTCAAGTTCAAGTCAGGTTTCTCTTTTTCCTTTGTACCTTTTGTTCAAAACGAGATCATAAATAAATATACAACTTTTGATTAATGGAACAATTTTTATTTTTGTAATAGACTGAAAACTCCACAACAGCAAAGACCTAAAAAACAGGAAGCAACTTGTGCTCAGTACCCAGTCAATAGTTTTAGAATGAAAGAACAGAGATTCACATTTATTTAGTACTACCTGTGAATTACTTCAACAGACTTCAAGTAGATTTTTGAAGTATCATTATCCCATTTTAACAGATGAGGATGCTGAACCTGAGAGGACAGGTGATTCCTTCAAGACCATAGAAAGAGTAAGTAGAGAAATTTAAATCCAAGTATCCATACAAGAATAGAAGCTCTGGAGATAGAGAGCTAGTGCATGTAAGGTATTTGTCTTGTATGCAACCAACCTAGGTTTGGATCCTGGCTACCTATATGGTCCCCCAAGCCCTACCAGAAGTTATTCCCTAGCAAAAAGCCAGGAATTATACCTCAAAACTTCCAGATATGGCTTCCCACAAAATAATAAAGGGTAAAAAAAATCTCTTTCTACAAATACTAAAGGACACAATACAGAGGCCCCATGAACTTCAAATTATGGACTACACTCTTACAGGTCCACCTTGCTTAAAAGAGAAAGGAAAATGCAAATAATAAAGAGTAAGGGATGGAGAAGAGTGAAGGTGAGGGGAAGGTAGGGACAAGTGAAGGGAGAGAATTTTCATCAGTTGGAAAACTGGGTCTCTACTTTCATGTAATTGCTCAAGACCTGAAGCTCCTACTTGTTGTAACCACCAATAATTTTTGGAGACCATCAGCACCTAAACAAGACTATTTCACCCTTCTACATCATCCTTTCCATTATCCAGTATTCAAACCTGGGAAGCAGAAAACGACTTTTAGTGTTTACAACAAAAGGAATTTGATGTCAGGTTTTCATCACACTGCTAAGGAGAGGCTAATTATTCAATCTGGGATCAAGGGTTCCCCCAAGATTAGTAATCACCTAAGTTCATTACTTATACAGCTCAGAACAGCAAGAACTCATGGTCAATCCAAGATCATAAGAACTCCGGGAGCATAGAACCTGGGACCAACTGGCCTTGGTGAAGAAGGAGGAAACATATTCTATAGTGTGTCAAGGAAGATGTCTTCCTTAGACATCTTTAGAAGTTGTCTTCTAAAGGCAACCACCATCTCCTTTTCAAAATCTGTGCATGTTTGTTACCTTAAAGGGCAGAAGGCAGTTGTCAAGTATGATTAAATTAAGGATCCTCAGATAGAGAGATTAACCTAGAATTGAAGTTTTTGTCTGTTCATTTTGGGAGCTCATCCAATATTGCTCAGGAGTTATCCCTAACCCACCCAACCACCACCCATGGATCACTCCTGGTAGTGCTTGGAGAACCATTAGGTGTCCGGCATTAAACCAAAGCTCCAGAATGCAAAGTATGCACATAACCATCTGAGCTATCTCTCTGGCTCCAGTTATCCCCAATCATTTGGGTGGGCCCACTATAATCTCAAGGGTCCTCCCAAAAGGGAGCCAGGAAGATGAAAGTAAAAAGACAATGTGAGCAGGGAAGTAGAGGAAACAGTGACAGAAAAAAATAGAAAGAAAAGAATCTTCTTGGTACCTACAGGATGATTGCAACCCCACCACTACCCTGATTTAAGTTCCATGAGACTTTTTTCAGTGACCACCAGAACTGTAAGTGGTTAAGTACTAAGGTCTGTGGAGGTCTTACGGCAGTAATAGGAAGCTAATGTAGTTGGCATTCCCCATCTTCCCACACTTCAATCTTCCTACCAGCTGAACCCAGTAACAAAGAGGCCAAGACAGCCAACCCTACAAAGGGAGGATGAAGAAAGAGTAGGATGGAGAAACATGTCCAGAGCCTCTGAAAATGTGTTTGTCATCCCAATACAAAGGGTGTGTGTCATCATATACAGTTGGTACTAGTTCTTTGAGATACTCGATCTGTAATCTTCCTATTAGGTTGATTTTAAGTTAAATATATATAAGTTATATATATATATATATTTAAGACTGATATTGAAAACCTCTAGAGATAAGAACAAATATATAAATAAAATCAGGCTTATTCTATGACATGGAAAATATGATCATTGCCACAATAAAATCCACATACAAAAAAAATTTAATGCAATATATTTTAGTTTTCCCAGAATCAAAAACTTAACTGAAATATTATAGATATTAATATTACATTGTATTAAGTGATTTGAATTATCTGATTTACATATGTAAATCTTATGTAATGAATCAATCATCACAATTATTGATTTATTTTCTGCTGATTCATTTTGCCATTCCTTTACATCTGAAATAAATGTGTTATCTGCCTGCCAAGGAATAGGTGGAGGGTGAGACATTGGTGGAAGAAAGGACACAAAGGTGGTAGTACAGGTATTAGATTATTGTAAGCCTGAGTCAATTCTACTATAAGCAACTTTGTAACTCACATTGTCTTAATAAAAATGAATTCAACTACAAAAAGGCTTATTCTCTTCTGATTTCTTCAAATTTTTACTAAATCGCAAGGGCAAAGGGATGACATCTAGTCAAGAAGTGATTTTTGTAAAATGCTGTGGTAACTTTATAGTTAATTTAAATTTTATTACTTCAATGATAAGTCCAAATATGTGACAGCATCTATCTTTTGCAACTGCATCACCAACAGAATACAATATTTTCAAAATAAAAGTATTCTAGAAACTAGAGAGAAGATACAGCAGGTAGGGCATTGCCTTGTATGTGGCTGACCTAAACAATCTCCAACATTCCATATTGTCCCCAAAGCCCTGCCAGGAGTAATGACTGAAAACAACAAAGCTAGGAGTAAAGCTTGAGTAGCTGTGTGACCCCAAATAATTTTTAAGTATCACAGATTGAAAGTATTATATTTGAAACAAAGAACCTGGGGGTGAATCTCAGTGGTAAAATGCTTACTTTGCAGGCCTGAAACCATATGTTGGAACCCTAAAATCCCACCCCCATGTGCTCATTCCTCATCTTAAGTGCTCTGACACTACCATTGTTATTCTTCATGTCACAATATATACATTATCCCTCAGCCACACTGACCAGATGTACAGTCCTCACATCCAACATGAGAAAGCAAAGGGAATGGGAAGACAGTTGAGCACAAGTGAGGTTATCAGTGTACAGGCTACACCCCAAGATTCCCTTCTCTGTCTCTTCCCACCTTTGTCAGCTATGATGCAACCTGAAAACTTCAGTATAAAGGCTATTTTCTATAACACTAGCATTTCATTTTGCAACTTGGAGCTGAGAACAGGGCATCATCACAACAAAAATTTGATAATGAACTTTCCATTTGTTATTTTGTTTTTTGCCTAAATGATATGGGAGTCAATTAGTCTCACATTCAATAAAAGCCAGGTTTTACTGTTTTTGCTAACACATGAGCAAACATTGGTACAAAACTCAGAAACTTTCAAGATGGTCCATTGTCACTTGGTTGACAGTAGTTCAGTGCTCCAAGTAAAGAACAAAGTGGTCCCATGAGAAAGATGCAACCAATCCCATTTTGGGGTTTATGTCTGAAAAGTCACAAGATTCATTAGCTCTTGTGTTGCTTGATTCAGTCTCTGTAGGTATGAAGAGTGAAATAATGAAGAGAGAAACCAAAATTGATCATGGACATGCAGTGCTTTATTCATCTAAAGGGTTCTTCCTCCCCCTTTCTTTCCTTTCTTAACAGCTGGCCTAAGAAACTAAACTTAGCAGGGGCGAGGTGTAGGAAACTAGATAGTGCATTCTACAGTTGGATAGGAAATACTGGGCTCAATGTGTTTAAGGTTAAGATTAATTCCTCACTTCCTCTGATTCTATTTTTAAAAGCATAGCAAAGGATGGCATATGCTGTCTCCTAACAAAATGACAGATGATCAAAGGACCAACAAGATCTGTATGTCAACCCCTCCTACTGCTTCGGCCCTTTGCCTACACATTTTTTTTTCTTCAAGTGTTTTATCATTGTGGTTACAACTTGGTTGCCTGTGTTTCTTCAGAATATTTAATAATGGCAATAGCCAGAAAGAAAAAAATAATAGTGCATTGTAGCTGACTGAATAGACACTAGCAAGCAGCATAAAGGGAACATTTAGTGGCATCCTTCCTAAACTGTATCTGTCCACTTCACAGCAAGACATAATAAGGAACCACAGGGTGCTCCAGGCAGGAGTTTGCAGCACCAGTTTGAGAGAAATAGTAACTGAATGGGGAAATTTGCCACTCTTGAGGTAGAAAAGCAATTTTTCTGATTTGCAGTACGAACACTAATTAATGTTGGCATGTGATTATTCCTGTGTTCTGTAAACAAGAAGTCTCTTTGGAAGCCACTCATTAAGACTGATTTAATTGAATTTCTGCAGGAAAGAGCTGATGGGTGGGGGTAGCAAAGATGAGTGGCTAGTGCAAAGCCCATTTTACAAGAATTACACTTTTCAGATAGGCAAGGAAGCTAAAAGCTACCCTCTCTCTGCTCTTGTCACCCCAGGGTGCTGGCGATGTCTCATCACTCATTTTGAACCACAATCTGTCTTTGCTTTGCTCCCCTCAGTAAGAAGCAAAACTTTTGAATTTTTCAAGTGTTTATATATCCAGCAGGCGTACAATCCAGGATCCTTTCAATATGTAAAAAAGAAAGTGCTCAGAAATTGACAGTTTACACACACACACACACACACACACACACACACACACACACACACACACACACACACACACACACACTTTCCCTAGCACCTCTGGGGTATTCCAGGCATCCCCTGTACCAAGGGTCGAGCAATATGGGCATCTCCAGGCCCTTGCTTTCTTGGCCACAAATTACCAGTGGGAGCCCTGAATCTCCTGCTTGGGGAACCGCTGTCCCAAACTGAGAATCCCTAAGATTCTATTGATTCCAATGTCAATATTGTAACTACTTTCTCATTGAAAGCGCTTGTTGCTGCTGTTATTGTATTCTATTTTCTTCCTGTACTTCTCATGACTTTATCTATCAATTTATTCATTTTAAATTAATGAAAATAAATGGACTATATTTGGCTGTGCTCCAGGCTACTACCAGCAGTGCTCAGAATAGGCTGAGGCTTTCATGCAATCCAAACCTTTGATATATCTCCCCAAGCTACTCAAAGCACTTTTTGACTGTAATTGAGACCTGATATTTCTTTGCATACATTATCATTCCAAGACCATTCATTCAACCATTCACTCACTCATAAAAATATTTCTTAAATTTCTAATAGATATAGCTGCTGCTCTGGATACAAGGAGTTAGTTGAATAGACACACAAAAAATGTCTCCTCTTGGAGACATTACTTCCCAATGCAAGGAGGCATTTACTGTGTAATCAAATAAATGAAAGGAAGAAAAGAGATTGAAGAAAATACCAGATGATGCCATGATAACATGCAGGTTATTGCAATTAAACTGGGAATTCAGGAAAGATTCTCAGAGTATCATAGGAACTGAGAAATATATAACAGAGACAGACAATGTGGAGAAGGGGAGGGAAGCAGAAGATTCCAAGTGAGAATAAGTACGAAGGTAAGAAAGGCCAGGTGGAGCCTGGGGCAAGCAGAGTGAAGCAAACAAGCCAGCAGGTCAGAACATGAGCAAAGCATCACCTGCAGGATTTTAGTTGGTTTTTTTTTATGCTATCAGAGGAGTATCTTTTATTTCTTTTTCTTTAAATTAAATCACTGTGAGATACAGAGTTAAAAAGTTATAGATAGGGGCTGGATCAGTGGCTCAGTGACCATATGGTCCCCCAAGCCAGGAGTAACTTCTGAGCACATAGCCAGGAGTAACCGCTGAGCATCACTGAGTGTGGCCCAAAAACTAAAAAAAAATTTTAAATGAATAAATGAAAAGTTGCTGATAGTTAAGTTTTGGTCACACAGTGTTCCAACCCCCATCACTTCAGTATTTACCTCTTACTACCAATTTCTCCAGTTATCCTTGTATTGTCTCACCCCAAAGTCCAGCCTGCCTCCTATTGCAGATACTTCTCTCATGCTACACACACACACACACACACACACACACACACACACACACACACACACACACACACACACCTTTCTCTTTTAGGCTCTGTACTTTGCAATGTTGTTACTGAAGCAGTATATTATGCATATCACTTTACTTCTTTTCAATTCCCAGTTCTTGTTTAGAGTGATCATTTCCAACTCTTATTATCATGGTGGTCTCTTCTTTTATTGTCATAGTGGTCCCTGTCTTAACTGTGCTTCCCACCCATAATCTTTTTTTATTTTATTGATATTTTTATTTAAGCACCATGATTACAAACATGTTTGTAGTTGAATTTCAGTCATAAAAGTACACCCCCTTCACCAGTGCAACCTTCCCACCATCAATGCCCCCCTCCCTCCTCTTCCACCCCTGGCTGTCTTTGAGACAGGCATTTTACTTCTCTCACTCACTACCATTGTTATGATCATTGTTGGTGTAGTTATTTCTCTAACTGTACTCATCATTCTTTGTGGTAAGCTTCATATCATGGCTAGACCTTTCAAACCTAATCTGTGTCTCTGAATATTATTACCCCACCATTTTGTATTTTCCTTAAACCCACAAGAGAGTGAGACAATTCTGTGTACAGTTTCCATGTCCGTGCATGTATAGGAAAATTGCATGACTTCATTTTCCTTATGGCTGCATAGTATTCCATTGTGTGTATGTACCACAGTTTCTTTAGTCACTCATCTGTTGCCGAGCATCTGGGTGGTTTCCAGATTCTGGCTATTGTAAAAAGCGCTGCAATAAAGATAGGTGCGCAGAAGACATTTTTGTATTGTGTTTTTGTGTTCCTGGGGTATATCCTTAAGAATGGTATTGCTAGATCATATGGGAGCTCAATTTCCAGTTTTTTAAGAAATCTTCATATTGTTTTCCAGAAAGGCTGGACTAGATGGCATTGCCAACAGTAGTGAATGAGAGTTTCTTTCTCTCAGCATTCCTGCCAGCACTGATTGCTCTTGTTCTTCATGATGTATGTCATTCTCTGTGACCTGAGATGGTACCTCATTGTTGTTTTGATTTGCATCTCCCTAATGCTTAGTGATGAGGAGCATTTTTTCATGTGCTTTTGACCATTTGTATTTCTTCCCTGGGGAAATGTCTGTTCATTTCTTCTCCTATTTATTGATGGGGTTAGATGTATTTCTCTTGTTAAGTTCTGTCAGTACCTTGTATCTCTTAAATGTTAGCCCCTTAACTGATGCCAAACATCATTTCTATTGTCTTTGGGCACTATTGTAATACTATGGAGTTGTTTAGGAGTTTTTATTTGTTTGTTTGTTTATCCCAAAGTGAGTGTGATTATTTTATATCTGTCCCTCGCCTTCTGACTCATTTCATTCAGCATATCTACTCATGTACAAGCAATTTTTATGACTGAATTTTTCATAATAGCTACATAGTATTTCACTGTGTAGATAGTTGTACTGCAGTTTCTTTATCTACTCATCTATTCCTGGACACTTGGATTATTTCCATATTCTGGTTATTGTGAATAGTGCTGCAATGAATTTAGGCATACAAATGCCTTTTCTGCATTTTGTTTTGGGGCCTCTAGGTTGTATATCCTGTATTCCCCATTTGCTGAGCCAAATGGAAGCTATATTTCTCATTTTTGAGCAAAGTTCATTTTGTTTTCCAAAAAGGCTGAACCAGTCAACATTCCCACCATCAGTGAGTGAGAGTCCCTTTCTCCCCGCATTTATGCCAACACTTGTTGGTCTTTGTTCTTCATGGTGTATGCCAGTCTCTGTAGTGTGAGGTGTTATCACATTGTGTTTTGATTTATATCTCCCTGATGATTAGTGATATAGAGCATTTTTTTCATGAGTCTGTAATTCTATGAGGAAGCTTTTGTCCATCTCTTTATTCCATTTTTTGGTGGGATTAGGTTTTTTAACTTGTTAAGCTCTATCAGTGCCTTATATTAAATACATATTAAATATAAATACCATATCCAATTGTATTTAATGAATAATTTCTCCCATTCCATGGGTAGTCTTTGTATCATGGTCACCATTTTTTTGAGGTGCAGAAACTTCTTAAATTTATGTAGTCTCATTTATTTATCTTTGATTCAACTTGCTTGGTCAGTGGTATTTTATCCATGACGATACCTTTAGCTTCAAAGTCATTGAGAATTTTGCCTATGTTTCCCTCTATGTACCTTGTGGTTTCAGGTCTGATATCAAGTTCTTTAATCAATTCTGATTTAACTTCTGTTGATGGTATTAGAAAGACATCTGAGTGCAGCTATTTGCATGTAGCTGACCAGTTTCCTCAGCACCACTTGCTGAAAAGGCTTTTCTTGCTCCACTTAATTTTATTTTTCCTTCTTTATAAAAAAATAACATATACCTGAGATCTCTCATGATATTTAAATTCTATTCCAATGATCTGAGAATCTTTATTTCAATAGCATGCCATTTTAATGACTACCACTACCAGTTTGAAGTTAGAGAAGGTGACATCCCCCCATCTTTTTCCTAAGTATTGCTTTAGCTATTTGTGAAGGTTTATTATTCTGTATGAATTTCAAAAGTGATTGATCTATTTCTGTAAAACTTCAGGTGTATCTTTAAAGGTACTGCATTAAATCTGTACAATACATTGAGGAATATTGCCATTTTAATTATATTAATCTTCCTTATCCATGAGCCGGTGATGTATTTCCATTTTCTCATGTCCTCTTTTATTTATTTATTTTTTTAAATAAATTTTTATTGTGACCAAAGTGCATTACAAATCTTTCACAGAATTATTTATGGTACAAAGTGACAGTGAATGAGGGGCATTCCCACCACCAATGTTGTCTTCCCTCAACCCCTGTTCCCAGCATGTATCCCATATCTCCCTCCTTTTTGCTTATTCTCCACTCCCCCAGATTACTAGTGTAATTGGTATACACTTTGCAGCTTGTTGTAGATTGGATATCTATTCTGTTGTCGTTGGAGATAAAAAGGATAAGGAAAAAAAAAAGAAGAAAAAAAATTGGTATTTTGTAGGGGGGTTTTTTTGTGCGCCTTTTTAGTTAAGTTGATTCCAAGGTACTGGATTTTCTGGGCTAGAATAGTGAATGAGATTGGTTTGTTGATGCTGTTGTTTTTAATTTTATTTTATTTTATTGAAACCATTGTGATTTACAAAGTCCTTCATAGTTGGGTTTCAGATATACAATGAATCAGAGCCAACTCCACCACAAGAAAGAAGTTTGTGTTTTTGTACTTATCCTAATGTTCTTAATGCAAGAAGAGAGCAGTTGCAAGGAGAGGGTCACTTACATATTGGGTTTGAATTTTTAACTTTTTGATTGCTGTGTGAAGTTATGAGAAAAAAAGAGTTTAAGCGGAGACAAATTAGGAAGACATGGCAACCCATGTGAAAATATGAAGATAATATAAGACAGACAGCTAATAATCTAAGAATAACAACAGTTCTGATTGAGCTCTAAAAGTGGACTATTTTCTTTCTTTCTCCTAAAAGTCCCTATAAAGAGTCCCTATAAGAGACTAAGAGCATGCCCAAAATAACAGCAGAGGATAAAGATTCAAAACCAGGATGATTGCAGAAGTCACCTGCCTTGAACTTTCAACAAAAAAACAACATATGAACCCAGAAAGAGGCTCATTTAAGATAGTAGATATATATGGCATAGACATAAATGGCATAGATACATGTGCCATTTTAGGTATCTAGAGTTGGAAAATAGATGCTCTGATAATTCTGATTTCATTATTCTGAGAGTATTATATTAGCATTATATAGGTGTGCATGTAATTATACCTTGAACCTACTTTCCTACCTATGGACAATTTTGTATCCTCCGGTGACTTAAGTTAGTCTCTGATGAAAGTAGATGTTCCCTATTGGAAATCCATCCATTGATTGAACCCCAAATAATCAGTGACTTAATTAACTCTTCATTTATAGAGTTCCTGCATTACAGTGCCTACCTTGCTACATTATGTGGGTATTTGTAGTTTTCTCTAAAGACAGTTCCACGGCCTCAGTCTGGATAGATGGGTCTCTTTGGTGGGATATTTGCATTAAGACCTCTCCACTCCTGTCATTCTCACATTACCCTGGATTTCTGCGCCAGGGCTGTTACTGCCCCCAGTATTCTAGCTTTCGGACTTTAAAACCTGCAGTGAAGCTCTAAGTTCTGAGGGCCCCCAAGGACACAGGGTAGGACACACCTCACTGGAGGAGACTCAAACCTCTGATCATTTTAAAATCCATTTCAAAGGTCACAATCATCTAAGAAAAGCTTTCTTTCTCATCTAAAGCATTTGCGTTTGGCTTACAGCACCAATATTTGAGCTTCCTTCCCAGGAATAGTCATAAATATTTGTTCTAAAATTATGTGTCAATAATGTAATGGGAAATAAGCAGAAAGGATCATCTTCTGTGGCTGACCTGCTCCAACTATAGCTAGAAAATGCTGTCCACTTGAAATGTGATCCTCTCTCCAAAAGCACCTTTTTCTATTTACTTACAGGCAGCTTTAGAATGCAGATTTTTTAGGGGGTGCTGGGGAGACCTTCAGGATTCAAAGACACAGGCAAACAGGCAGAAAGAGGAGAGATTTCCCTTGAAGTCCTCAGCATGGACAAAGGCACAGCAGGCAGGGCCTCCACAGGCCAGAGAGCTCAGCTTATTGGACTGCAACCCCCACAGCCAGAAGTTACTTACAGGTAGATTCAGATTGCAGTTTTTTGGGGGGTTCCGGGGAGACCTTCAGGATTCAAAGACACAGGGAAACAGACAGAAAGAGGAGAGGTTTCCTTTGAAGTCCTCAGCATCTACCTTTTTCTATTTACAATAGCTAATTAATAAATACCTCCCAATTAGTAGTAACTGTTTTAAAAATTATATCAGACTCTTAAAAGAAAATATTAGACAATTAAAATACTAAACAATTTTTAAAGTCACAGAATAACATGACAAAAATAAGTTGAAACCTATGAAGAGACAAATCATAAAATATCTACGAAAACCCCTTCCTATATACAAAGATTTCTGGTTACTTTTATTAAAATCTATTGCCTGTACTTTTATTTATTTTATATTATATTATTTCATTATTGAATATTAATATTTAATTAAAATATTTTTAAATGTTACTTTATTTATTCCTTGTACTTTCTAATATTTGTATTGAAAATAGTTTAAAAATCATTTATTTTTAATTTATTAATCTTGGCAGTCTGTAAAAGAGGAACTCTAGAAATACAAGGATAGGAGGCACACATAGAGGTTATCAAGTAATCTATCCACTGCCATACTTAAGAAGCAAAAGAAACTAGTGATATTAATTTTAAAAATTTGTTTGACCCAGTATCTATAAATAACACATTTGAATGTGTATCAATATAAAAATGATATTTACTTTATATTATATATTTATTTTACTATCTTAGAAAATATTTTGTCTTAGAGTACACATTTGAAATCTTTGAGAAACATAAGTGGCTGGTGACTATATTTGTCAGAGCAATAAGAATAATGGAAAGGATAAACAAATTTCAACAAGAGTTCTAAAACAATAGAAATTTATACAGACAAGTACCAGAGGAAAGGCAGCAGAGAGATATGAAAAGAACATTCTAGTTTCCCTCCAACTCTCTGGTCTTGCATGCCTGCCTATTTTGTTTTGGTTTTGGTTTGGGGGTGTTTTTCTTTTTTTTTTAACTGCGTAGAAAAAGTGTTTACTTTCTTTTCTTTTCTTTTTTTTTTTTTTGCTTTTTTTTCTAAGAATTTATTCAAGAGACAAAATTGATTAACATATTGAGGTGAACTAACATAACATAATATAGTAACATAACATATAATATAATCAATATAATATAATAATACATGTAAGTCAAAGAACATTTCTGATTAAAACACAATTTTCATTGTAATGCTTACATTATTAGAGGCATTTTAATTTATTTTTTTCACAAATCTTACACAGTGATATTTAAGGTACACAGTGACAATAAATGAGGGCCTTCCACCACCAGTGTTGTCCTCCCTTCATCCCTGTTCCCAAGCATATATCCCTTATCTCCCTCCTTTATCCCCCAGAATGCTAGTGTAACTAAAAGCATACATGCAGTTCCAGATATTTTTACTAGTGATTTCTTAAAGGTTTAGAGTCAAAGGAGCACTGTAAAAACAATGTTAGAGTGGCAATATCGTTTGCATGGGCCCCCCAAAGTATGGGGATCATGGAAAGGAAAAACTTTAGCCTAAGTACATGGAGACCCTACCCCTGAAGTTTCCTGACATAAGACCATTTCTAGGCTCCAGGCAAACTAGTTTGTCCAATCCCGGTCATTGTCTGTAGTGCCCATACAGTTATATTTTTCATAGTCTCTGTTGTTGGTATCATGTTTCTGTACTGAAGATCCTGGAATCTGTATATCCTACATTGAAGGGCAATGCAGAAAGCCTTGTACAGTAGGCAGGTCGTTGTTGTTGTTTAAATGTTCTCAGTGTTAAGGGAAGACTCTTTTGAGTAAATCAATGTCAAAGTAGCAGTAGGGTCTTACCTGGTAGAGGATTGCTTCCAGATGATGTCATAGACAACTTTGGATGTTTCATAGATGGCTTCCCTGGTTCAGGAGTGATTGGAAAATTTCCAAACCCCTGAGGCCTGTGCCAGGTCATCATGTCAATGTTCAGGGTGTAAGGATCCATTGCACCACAAGATTTGTGTGTTCCTATCTCTATTAGATAAGAACTTATTTGTATGTATAATATTTTCCATTTGAATGTGCCCATTTAAACAATGAATAATGCCAACTAGCATTATCAGGGCATAAGGGGGCCGCCAGAACAAGTCCAACAATCCCCGTGACTTAGTTCAAACATAAGCATTAAACTGAGGGACTCTTTCACCAAAACTCCTTATGAACAGTTCACAAAGAGAAAAAAAGATAAAAAAGTGGGGAAAATTTGTGTTGGGGCCAGCGAGGTGGCGCTAGAGGCAAGGTACCTGCCTTGCAAGCACTAGCCAAGGAAAGCTCGCAACCGTGGTTCGATACCCCGGTGTCCCATATGGTTCTCCCAAGCCAGGGGCAATTTCTGAACACTTAGCCAGGAGTAGCCCCTGAGCATCAAAAGAGTGTGGCCCAAAAAACCAAAAAAGAAAAAAAAGAAAAGAAAATTTGTGTGTTCCCATCTCTATAAGAATGTGTTATTATATAATTTCTCATTTTAATGTGCCTATAACAGTATTACATGGCGATATTGGAGCCTATGGGATGTTGGAACAAGTCCAACAATCCAAATGACTTGGTTCTTATATAAACGTTAAATGAAGGAACACTTCTACAAACTTCCTTATTTAACAAATAACAAAGGGAAGGAAAGATAGAGAGGGATTCTTTCACCAAAATATCTTATTGAACAGTTCACAAAGAGGAGAAAAGATAAAAAGTGGGGAAAATAAACAATCTAGCATAAGATAGTGAACTCAATTATCAATGTTTATGAGAATTAATCAAAAACCTACCTGGTATCAACCACAGTTACAAAATGAGAAAAGGAAGAGGCCAAGAGGCCGCTGGTAGTAAATAGGTAGGTAAAAAGTACTGGCCTCTTCCCAGCCAGAGAGTCCATCCTCTCATTTTTATTTTGAAAATATATGGTACCCCCACCTGAACTGGTCTCTTCCCCAAACTAAGAGTCCATCCTCCCATTTTAATACCAAATATATATGGTATGTGCGGGGGCATTTTGAAATGGAGACCAAAGAGAGGGAAAAAATACCAGTGGTTGTCACTACGTAATGTCCCGACATATACCAGTGCTGCATCGGCCCGCCATCCACCTCATGTGCCCCCCTCCCTCAGTGTTGGGAGAGAAAGGGGGAAAGCATAAAGACCACGATAGAGTCCACCTGGGCTGGCAACCAGGGAAGGCCTGGAGTAGGGGGAAAAATAGGGGAACTGCTAGAGGCCTGTCAAGTCTCGCAGCACCCCCCAAGCTAGGGAAAATGCCTCCGGTATAGGGTGTCTCCTAACCCCAGGATCAAAACAGCAGAAGCCAGCTATCTGCCCGACCCCTCCCTGTGCTCCTCCTCCCTAGAGTAGGAAGGGGGGAAGCCTGGAGACCCCTAATGGGGTCCCCTTGGAACCCACAGCAGGCCATCCAAGGTGGCACTCAGGCCAGGCCTAGAGTCCAGGGGGAAATAGGGGAACAGCTGGAGGCCTGCCAAGCCTCGCAGCAAAAAAATGTTTATTTTCTACAGAGAAGAGCTGTGTTCACATTTTATAGTTTCCTATGTGATCCAAAATGAATAGATCTATTTGAATAAGAATATTATAAAAGCAATTTTTAATTCATAAAGTACTGTTTGGGGGTGTTTTTCATTTGTTTGTTTTTCCTTTGGGTCACACTCAATGATGTTCAGGGATTACTCCTGGCTCTGCATGCAGGAATCATTCCTGGTAGACTCAGGGGACTATATGATATACTAGGGATTGAACTCAGTTTGGCTGGCTAGCCTACAACTCCTGTGTGGGGTGACTGGAGTAAGAGCAAATTTCTCAGAGACTCTACTGGGTTTCAATGGTGAGACAGTATAAAGACTAAGGACTGTCTCGTTACAAGCAAGTGAAAACTTTTGGAGAGCCATTACAGCTGAACAGTGATGGCAAAGAATACAGAGCAAGATTGGCAGAACATACAGTGAACAAAAGGAGCTAGAGTGAATAATACAAAGCGAAGAGTGTTGTGAAGATGTGCTTCCTGAAAGTTTGCATTTTGGGGGTAGTGGCCAGGTCTAATGAAAAAGAGAGGAAATTAGTTGGATTCCAAATTCCAAACAGAATCTGGACAATTGGGCCTCTTCTTGTCAAGGTACATAAGAACTGAAAGTGGACTGAAGCTTCTCTTTTACCTGCAGTAGCATAGCACAGACAATTTACACCCTTGAAACTTCAGAGATTTTTCACCCTTTAATTCAAGGATTTTGAAGTTTAACTTTTGAGTTGATCAAACCTTTCTAGATTTTACTCCTCTCCAGCCTTACAATAATGAGTAATTTCATCAAAATGTTGCAGGCAGGAAGACAAACAGACAGAGAAGTTTTGACAACATGAACAGAAAAAGCTACTCATCTCCAAGTTAAATGAGCCCAAAGGCATAGCTACCTCTGAAATGCAAAAGCATTTTGTTGCCTGCCACATTGCTATATGAATCTATTGTTTCTAGAATCTTTTTGGTTGAGTATTTAGGAGTTTTTAAATATAGTACCATGTCCTCTGCAAGCAGTGAGCGTTTGACTTCTTCTTTTCCTATCTGGATGCACTTTATATCTTTATCTTGCCTAATTGCTATGGCAAGTACTTCCAATACTATGTTGAATAGGGGTGGCAAGAGGGGGCATCCTTGTCTTGTACCAGATTTTATAGGAAAGGTTTTTAGTTTTATCTCCATTGAAAAGAATATTTTCCATTGGTTTATGGTAGATGGCCTTGACTACATTGAGAAAAGTTTCTACCATTCCCATCTTATTGAGAGTTTTTATCATGAATTGGTCTTGGATCGTATTAAAAGCTCTCTCTGCATCTATAGATATGATAATATGATTTTTATTTTTTCTTTTGTTGATATTGAGTATTATGTTTATTGGTTTTTGGATGTTAAACCATCTTTGCATTCCTGGAATGAAACCTAGTTGGTCACCCTCTTGATGAGGCCTTGGATTTTATTTGCCAGGATTTTGTTGAGAATCTTTGCATCTGTGTTCATCAGGGATAGTGGTCCATAGATTTCCTTTTTTAAGTATCTCTCTAGTTTTGGCATCAGGATGATGTTAGCTTCATAAAAACTATTTGAGAATGTTTCTGTTTCTTCAATTACATGAAAGAGCCTGAAAGGGATTGGTAGAATTTCCTCTTGAAAGGTTTAAAAGAATTTATTAGTGAATCCAGCTGGCTTGAGCCTTTGTTTTTGGGAAGACTTTTGATTGCCATTTTAATTTCCTCAATAGTTATAGGTCTGTTTAGATATGCTAGATCATTCTGATAAAACTGGAAGATTATAAGAGTTCAAGAATTTATCCATTTCTTCCAGGTTCTCATGTTTTGTTGCATAGAGCTTCCCAAAGTAGCCTCTAATTACCTTTTGAGTATCTATTGTATCTGATAGTAATCTCTCCCTTTTCATTTCTAATTTGGTTTATTATTATTATTTATCTCTCTTCTTTGAATTTTGCTTGTGCTTTATCAATATTGGTTTTTTTTTTCAAAGAACCAACTTTTGATTTTGTTGATTTGGGGGATTTTCTGATTAGTTCCCACTCAAAGGCATTTCCCGATATGGAACTGCCGAGGGTCATTTTGCAGATTCCAGAAGGCCAAATCACAGACCAAAGTGGCGTCCAGTGTTCAGCACCCTCCTCCTGACTATTTCTTTTCTTTTCTTTTTTTTTTTTTTTTTTTGGTTTTTGGGCCACACCCAGTGACGCTCAGGGGTTACTCCTGGCTATGCGCTCAGAATTCGCTCCTGGCAGGCACGGGGGACCATATGGGAACCTGGGGATTGAATCGTGGTCTGTCCTAGGCTAGCACAGGCAAGGCAGCAGGCACCTTACCTCCTGCACCACCTCCCGGCTCCCATGACTATTTCTAATGACATAAAAGGGACACGCATGTCTCCTTTGAATATCCTAGATGTATTCCCTTAACTGCTATACCTTTTATTAAATATCCCCTTAAATGGTGACAATTGTGCCACTGTTTTATGTTTGTTTGTTTGTTTGTTTTTCTTTCTTTGTGATCTGTTCAACAGGTAATTAGGGTAGAAGAGTCCTTCGCTTTAGAATTCATGTTAGAACCAAGTTAAGGGGATTATTGGACTTGCTCCCTCGACTCCCCAGAGGCACCAATAATATATTGTGGCATTATTTCTCTTTTGCATAGGTACATTAAAATAGGAAAATACTACATATGCAAACAAGTTATTATATTATAGGGATAGGAACACAAATTTTGTAATGCAGTTAGACCTTATACTCTGAAAACTGGCGGAATGACTTGGCTCAGGTCTCCAAAGAATGGGCATTGCCCATACACCCATGAACCATTTACTATCTACAGAAATAACCACAATTGTCTACATCACCAGGAGGCAAACTTCTACCAGGGGAGACCCTGCTGCTACTCTGGCATTGACTTTACACCAAGAAGTGTTCCCTTGACACCCAGATGACACCCAGATGACAAGCAACAACTTGCTTGCAGGGCAGGACACTCCACATCTGATAGTGAGGTGAAACTGGAGGACGCTTCACATCCTGACTTTGATGAAACACAGGAACCACACAGAAACCAGAATCTTCAATGATAGAAACCGGATAACAACAGCTAATGTGTGGGGGAAAAAATTCACTGTGACCACAGAGAATGAATCAGGGGTTGGACAACCAAGTATGCCTGGAGCTCAGAGTCGGTCTTACACCAGAGAACTTCAGGGATAATGTCTCTTTGTATTTAGGACAAAACTTCTTTTTTTCCATTCTACTCATATTTTTCTGGGTCTATAAAACAATTGCCATTCTCACACCATTATTACTGTATTTTTTTTACTCTTATCCTTTTTTTTTTTAAAAAAAAAGAAGAATTTACTAAACTTTCTGCTACTCCAATGAATTCATTGTGAGTCAATAGTTTTCAAAAATATTCTTTCCTTTCTCTTCCATCTCTTTATTTTTTCTTTCAATTTTCTATTTTGTTAAAACATGTTGCTTTTGGTCTTCCTAAAAATGTGTTTTATCAGTTATGTCAACTATGTAATGCTTTTTCTTTAAGTAGATTAATTAAAAATATTGTCAACTAGATATAATAGATAGAAATGGACAAAAGATATTAATCAAATATTTTTCTGTTTTTCTAAATTATAGATCCATATAATGATACCTTAAATACTTGCAGGTATTCTCAATCAATCTAGGAATACATATAGGCATTATTTACATGATGGTACTAAATATATCAAGTACATGGGGATGCATGCTGGGAACAAGGGTGGAGGGAGGACAACACTGGTGGTGGGAATTCCCCTCATTCATTGTCACTATGTGATTTAAATATTACTGTAAAAGATTTTTAATTCACTTTGACCACAATAAAATTTTAAAAATAAAGGAATAAAATAATGTTCATATGTTCTCTCTCTACATTAGATGTCTATACGGGAAGAATTAAAGGTGACTTCCATTTTATTCATGTTCACATGGAAAACAAGATCAAATCAAGAAAATAACACATTGGGCCAGAAATATAGTACAGCAAGTAAGGCACTTTCCATGCATGCTACCAACTTGAGCCCAGTATCCCATACAGTTCCCCAAGCACTGTCAGAAATAATTCCTGAGTGCAGAACCAGGAGTAATATTGAGTATCTCTTTTGTGTCTCTCAGAAAAAAAACCACACAAAAAATTAAATGTTAGCTTTATATTTGTTATAGAAATCCAGTGAAGAATAATGCGGCTTATTAAATGGTTTAATTGCCCTTGTAAGAGCCCACAGAAAAGTGTTAACTTTTTAAGAAGCGACCTCCCCTAAATCTCCTACTGTAAGGAACAATATCCTTTTTTCATATTAAGAAAAACTTCAGAGTAAGGGAATCACTGCGCTTCCTCTTTTGTGGCAGTAGGAGTTTTTATATAGAACAATGTCCTTTGGCTCTAGTTACCAGTTAATTCAGCGAAATCTTGTGTTCAATCAGAAGTTCTTCATATTGATTGCTCTTACAATTCACGCTCCTAATTTTTTACTTCTATTATATTTTTGTATGTACATATACATGCACACATATACGCATACCTAAACTGCTTTGGAAAAGAAATGGAACACGCCTTACTTTGTAAATGAATTGTTGTGCAGCAGAAAGTTCACAAGATTTGCACTGGGGTGAGCTGACTCTGAAACCTGACTTGCCAGAAACCAGTTGAATGACTTGGTAATTCATTGACCTTCTACAGTTACAGCTTCCTTGCTTACACATTTGCTATACAATCTTCCCCTAGGTTTTGGAGTTTAAATCAAGAAATTTAATTGCCCCATAAATATTCAGGAGACAACCAAAAAGCAAAACTTGATTATTTAAAGATCAAGGAATTTCAACTGAGATGTACAGTTTCAGTCTGAAATTCTAGAAGATGCCCTAAGGAAGGGCAAAGTAGGATTATTAATGGGAAGAAAGGAGAAAGTGGCTGATGAAAACAGATGATATTTGATTAAGATTCTCTAGAAATGACTAAAGGGGATCTGCTGCCCTCTATACTGCCTCTATATTCCAGCTAAATGTCCATAGATATTAGTTCTCAACTGTTTGCTTTATGCATTTTGTTTTGTTTTGTTTTGTTTTGTTTTGTTTTGGGATTACACCCAGGAGTGCTCAGGGGTTACTCCTGGCTCTATGCTCAGAATTCGCTCCTGGCAGACATGGGGGACCATATGGGATGCCAGGATTTGAGCCACCATCTGTCCTGGATCAACTGCATTCAATACACAAGCCCTACCACTGTGCTATCTCTTCTTGCTTTATGCTTTCTTGAAATAATTGTTTTGAATCAAAAATGTAAATTTTCTATAATCATTTCCCAATTCCATTTTATTATTTTTACTTAGCTTATATAATAATGACTTATTTATCTATGTTAGTTTTATATTGATGTAGATTCTATGATTTACATTACTGTGATTTACAGTGCTGGTTTCCATGTACATAATTCCAACACTGCATCCATCACCAGTGAAACAACCTTCTCTCCCAAGATCCACATTGCCCCTGTCTTTCAACTTCCTCACACATATAAGCTCAGTTTTATGGATCATCTCCCATTGTGCTGCCTCTGGTCCTTGCTGTATATCTTTATGTCCCAGAGATCCATCTGTCCCTGCCCCTTTCTTTCTGACTGACCTCACTCTAGTTTTATTCATGCCATGAAAAACTGAATTATCCCATTATTTACTTTATTATTTTGTTCTTCTTAGAGTAGCATAGTATTCCATTGTATGTATATACAACTACTTTTTGATCCATTCATTCATCGTCCCCGACTGCATTTTAAAATGGCTTGATATTGTCCACTTTTTACACATATGAAAAGTAAGTACCAAACTGTGTTTACAAAAAAAAAACTAACATCATAAATCAAGCACCCATTAATTGCATCTAAACATCTACTCCCGGGCACCAGATCAGAGAATTGGGATAATTATATATTTTCTGGTTAATTATGTGCCATGGATAAAATATCAGTGGTGCAGTCCATCATAAGAATCAACAAACCACTGCATGCTCTTTATATGCCCTTCTGCCATCAACCTCGGCCTTACTCTCAATATCCTCCTTGGCCTCAATCTATCCTTTCTCTCTAGATGGGCCTTTGCCCTTAACTCTTATATTATTCTATCTATAGATTTAACATTCTCTTAATGGATGGCTACCCAAGAATTCTGAAAATTAGTAAAAAAAAAAAGTTGGGGGTTTATAAATAATGTATATTTAATATAAATGTGCAATGTACATTATATTCCTTACATATATCCACAACTACCCTTCCCATTGGATCAATAAAATCTATGAGCAGATATAATTACTTATTGCTTCTTTCATTTTCTTTTATTTTTAATTATGAGAAAAAAAATGCAAAGAAAGAGGACAAGGTAAAGTTACAGTGGAAGTACTATCACCCATAAACAGTATTCACATAAATCCTCTTGCTGATATCTTAACATTGAATTTTCAACCAAAAAATATTAAGAAAAATAAAACAGAACCCATGTAGAATTACTTAGTCCCCCAAGTCCCCAGATTGCAATACATATTGCTTAGCAGCACGTCAAGCATTCTAAAGCCATAAAACTTATGTAACTCCTTAAATTTTGAAGACATAGTACATTTTTACATTTCCATGTATATGCATATTAGTTTAAGTTAGCCTCAAAAAATGGGTGTTTCTTTTTAAGGATAAGAGTCAAAGGAGCACAGTAAAAACGGCGTTAGAGTGGCAATAACTGTTTGCATCAGCCCACCAAAATATGGGGGTCATGGATAGAAAAATCCTTGGCCTAAATACAAGGGGACCAAACCCCTGAAGTTTCCTGGCAAAAGACCAGCCCAAGGCTCCAGGCACACTAGATTGCCCAATCCAAGTCGTTGTCTGTAGTGCCAACATACTTTTAGTTTCCATGCTGACTCTGTTATTGGTATCATATTTCTGTATTAAAGATCCTGGAATCTGAATGTCCTATATAGCAGTTAGGATGGTGCAGAGTGTCTCGTTTCACCTTACAATTAAAGGGCAATGCAGAAAGCCCTGTCCAGTATGCAGGTCGTTGATGTTCTTAAGTCTTCTCAGTGTTAAGGGAAGTCTCCTGTGAGTAGATCGATGTCAGAGCAGCAGTAGATTACTTACAGGTGTTGTTGAAAAAAACCCTTGGGTGTTTTCAGGGGTGAATGGAGAATGGAGAGGCCTGTGCCAGGTCGTTATGCCAATGTTCAGGGTGTAAGGTCCCATTGTACTACAAGATTTGGGGGTTCTAATCTTGATTAGATAAGAATTTATTTGAGTGTAGGTATTTCCCTTTTTAATGTGCCTATGCAAACAAGGAACAATGCCACATGGCTTTATAGGCCCATATGGGGGATGCAAGAACATGTATAAAACTCCCCATGACGTGTTTAAACATAAGAATTAAACTGAGGGACTCTTTCACCGAATATTTCTTATTGAAAAGTTCACAAAGAAAAAAAAAGATAAAAAGTGTGGAAAATCTTCACTGTTTACGAGAATATTTAGTAAGAGTTAGCTGTCAAAGAAAATAGATATAAAATATTCAAAGCCATACATGTACATTTTACGTCTTTTGAAATAGTTGCGGTTTGTAAAATCCAGTGAAACAAGTTGGTGTGTGATTAGGAATGTGCAAAACAGAAATTAAAAAGGGTAAATAGGGGGTAATAAAGGTTTGGGTGATAGAGTTGAAAAGTGAAAATAAGCTTTACAGGGGTGTGCGAGAGGGCAGAATATCAGATGGACATTCTACATACACAAAATATAACTTAAAGGATGGGATATATTATTAACATATACTGTGCACGCGGGTGCAATTGCCCCTGCACGATTTTGGACATGTGGACTAAAGAGATATTGCCAGACACCCTTAGAAAAAATGAGCAGCTTACAACACACCAATAATTGGACCCATCTGGAGGCCTTTGACATCAGATGGGAGGAATTTCTCCCTCCCCACCCCCCAGGGCCCGATTAACCAGGCGTGGCCCTGAAGACCCACCTGGTGTGGGGGGGCCTCAGAACCCTGAACTAAGTGGTCAGCCCAGGGGTCCGATGGCTAGCTGTCCTGCCCAGAGCCCCCGACATACCAGTCAAAAGCCCAAAAATCCTGGCATGTGGAGTCTTCTGGGTGCAGCCAGTCCCTGTCTCAGTAGCTTGTGGATACAGATGGGAGGAATTTCTCCCTCCCCAAACCCCAGGGCCCGATTAACCAGGCGTGGCCCTGAAGACCCGCCTGGTGTGGGGGGGCCTCAGTCCCTGGACTAAGTGGTCAGCCCAGGGGTCCGATGGCTAGCTGTCCTGCCCAGAGCTCCCAACATACCAGTCAAAAGCCCAGAAAATCCTGGCATGTGGAGTCTTCTGGGTACAGCCAGTCCCTGTCTCAGTAGCTTGTGGATCCTTATTGCTTCTTTTAATGCTCTCTCACCACCCTCTCCTTTGCTAATCAAATGTCCATGCAACTATGGCTTCAGAGATGTTATGTAATACTAGTCCATTCTAAGAAGACTGATGGAGACTATAAAAAATTATCTACTCCATAATGATAAAGAAGTCAATAAAAATGGACTATCCTTTTTAGCTTTCGTATGGTCATGTAAGGACACACTGCTCTTAATTGCTACAACCATTTTGTGCCCATCTGTAGGAAGCCAAGAAATATAAAAGAAACTAATTCAGAATTCAATTACTCAATTCTGGTACCCTTTTAGAAAATGAATTCATTAAGGTACTTTTCATTGGGTAATGTGTTACTAAGAGCCAAAAGCATCCTCATTAATTCAATGTGAAAGCCAGAAACTTCTGGGCTAGAAAGAGACAAGATTTAGACAAGAGGTTTACAACTCTGGCTTTTCTTTTTCTATAGAAGATATTAGTTATTGCTTAATAAAACCATCCCTAGATATAGTTTGTCAAATGTACAAATGGCCTCCCAAATTCCAGTAGTATAAAATAATATTAAGAAATATAAATTATGGCTGCTTTACCTGGAAATCAGCATTTTAGTCACATGATGATATTGTTACCTTGACATTGATACTTCATTATCAGTGCCTTATATGCTTTTCAGTTGGAAAGAAATTATATCACCAAAATACAAATTTAAATAATTGAACCTTATTTTCATTGGGGATGAAAATTGTAACAGAGACTACCAAATCCTAGAATTATAGTGTTGGAAAAAGTTGACTACATTTTATGTATCGACTACATTTTATGTTTTTCATGGTAAATTAATGACCTGAACCATTCCCTACAATTGCTGAAGTTAAAGCTAACAATATCCTCTCTGTTAAGCATTAAATTCCTCATTAAAGTTTAGATACTCAATTCCAAGTAAAACTATTTTTTTTCACCAGGTGTTCAGCACGTAGAATTTTCTCTATTAATGTTTGTAGAATAACATGGAAAGAATAAACTCACAAAAAGGCAACATAATCTGGCATATGAATGTTTTGAAAACATTGTCACATGAAAAAGAATGTGGTTTGCTCTCCTGCTTTGCCATTTTTCAGAATTAGTTTCAGAATAAAATTATTCCTTCAAATAATTAAACCTAACAAGTAAGTTAAATGAGTTTTTGAGCATAGTTTTTTCATTTCTCTACTGTCTCACAAACAATTAAGCATGTATTTAATTAACCATGTGGCATGCTATCTTCCAACATCTATTTTGCCAAAATTCATACTCCCACTCAGTAGGGAATCTCTGGCCATTTCCACATCTCAATCTTATACAAGTAAGATTGTGTGAAAGACTTTACGTCAAATTCTGCTCTCTCACCCTGTTTCTCTACTGTTCCCCAAAAACTTTAGGCACATGGGAATTGCACATTTCACCAAACAAAGCAAAAGCAAGGTCTCAATGAGGATTTCATAGTTTAAGACAAAAGACAATTGACATGGAGAGAGTCCATGTCCAAGAATAGCATTTTGTATTTTGTATTTTGTCAATGTAGATACATATGAAAAATCTGTATGAATTTATGGATTTTATTAGTTCCATAACTGGATAGGTTTAGAAACAAGATAACTTAAAAAAGAATGGAGAACACCAAAAAAAGTTTCATTTAACTTTTAATGATCACAAAAATTATGGTTTACATAGGAATATATCCTGGGGCAATTTCAAGGGGTAAGTATAAGAACTGAAACAAAAAAAGCTGAAGAACAAATACTCAAGAAAAAACATGACACTCTTGTGTGAATTGGTATAGCTACACTGTAAGTACACAACAATGATATCAATACTACTGTAAACTTTGGAAGAATTTAGTATATTCTTCATCATATTTGATCTGATTGATTCTGGACCTTTGTGTGGATGGTATAGACAGAAAAAACCCTCTGTTGGAAGAATGGAGCTGTAGACATCAAGAAGGATATAAATAAATAGAAAGAAGATAGGAGTTGGGGCTAGACTTTTTAGGGCAGGGAGAAATCTTTCAAGGGTTAGAGCAGGTGCCTGCCAAACACAAGGTCTCAAGTTCTATCCTGGCCCTGTATAGCCCCCCAAGCACCAAATATAATTGGTAGACCCCAATACCATTGGAGATACTTCTTACCACAAAAAAGAAATTCGAGAAATGCCTTTTTTTTTTTGAGTAAAGACTAATTCACACTCTTTCCTGAGAGAGAAGCTCAGGGCTTCTCAGGGGCTCTAGCTAGAATCAGGGCTACAAGAACAGATAATGCATTTCCTACAAGGCTGACCACATTCACAAAAATATGTGTCTCCATGGTTTTGGTTTGATTTTGTTTCGTTTGGTTTGGTTTGGTTTGGTTTGGTTTGGCTTGGCTTGATTTGGTACCTCGGAAACATTGGTTTCAAGGCCCACCTCAGTGACAGTTTATAGGGCCAGGTGGTTCAATGTTAGCAGTGCTGGGGGCCTTCAGAGCCACATCCAACAATTTTCAGGGTGTCATGCCATGCTGGCAATTGAACTCAGGGTTTTATACTCACAAGACATGTGTTCCAAATTCCAGTCATTTTCCTACCCTGTAGAATAGTGTTTCCAACTGTAGCATCCTTTCAAAATTATTTCCTCCCTGTGGGCTGCCTTTCCCACCTTCATTCCCTCACTCCTTACCTCTCTACTTCCAGAAGTCCCTGCAGCCATACCCACAAGCCACTGATGTTGCCATATGAGCTCATCAGTCTATCTCCACAGATCATCAAAGTCCTGGACCATATGGCCACATATTTGGCAATATGACATCCCCATAATTTTAATACTGACTTCCCAGTAGGAATACATCAAATTAGATGTAATATTATCATATCATAGAAGTCACATAAACTCAACAAATAAAACCAACGCAGGAATGCCGCTCAACTAGCAATAATCAGCTTAGCAAACCTCCTGACAATGGCATAATGACTTATCTCCCATCGCGAGATAGGGGAGTTTTCACAAATTTTAGTGGTTTTTTTTTTATAATTCCTTTACTATTTAGTTATATCAAGCATTATTAGGTAAATTATTTGTAACTGCCAAAGGGAGGATGGAAAACTGGTAACACTGGTGGAGGATATGTTACACAGAGGTGGGATTGGTGTTGAAATGTTTATTAAGTGACAGAAATAACTATGTTATGATCAACTCTGTAAACCAGTGTCAAAAAAAAGAAACAATTTTTTTAAAAAAAGTAAATTTGTCACAGAGCATTCATATTTATTAAAGAACAAAATTGTTAGCTAGATGGCGCAGCCTTTTGTAAAAGAAAGTGGAGGGATTTATAAAAATTGATAAGACTACATAAAGCCTCTCTGATTAGCTCAGATTTAAAACTATACATTTGAACTTATGTGGGGGAAAACAGTCACTACACTACAAAACGAGGAATAAATATTTTCAGGCATAAAATATGTGATGATAGAATGGTACCTTCTTTCCTTAATTCTGTATCTGTAAAATCATGTTATAAAGTCTAAAATCTCCAGTACACTAAGTCCCCATCGCTAAATGATTCTTAGAAACTGTAATGTTAAAAGAGAAAATATAGGGGCCCGGGAGATAGCATGGAGGTAAGGCCTTTGCCTTTCATGCAAAAGGTCATCGGTTCAAATCCCGGTGCCCCATATGGTCCCCCGTGCCTGCCAGGAGCAATTTCTGAGCATGGAGCCAGGAGTAACCCCTGAGCGCTGCCGGGTGTGACCCCAAAACAAAACAAAACAAAAAAAGAGAAAATATCGTGAAACCAATTTACTTTAGCTAATATGAAGAAGACTTAAGTTACTTTGTCATATTTCTGGCCATAGAGGAGGAGGGACATTGTGGTGGAAATGTTGCACTGGTGAAGGGAGGGTATTCTCTTAATGACTGAAAATCAACTTCAAATCATGCTTGTAATCATGGTGCTTAAATAAGGCTTTATAAAAATAATAATAAACATCACCAAACTTAAATATTACACAATAATCTGTATTCATTCATTTTAAGTCTCTTATTCAAATTCACTACCATAAATCTTAAACTACATTTCAGAATGAATGTTTTGCTGGTTTCTTAGTCTTTTCCAATGATCCAATAAAGATCATGAGCAGTAATTACAAGGTAAGTATTTGAATCCTGTGGGTCCACCATGATAGAGACTTGGTACAAAAATCCATTAATATCAGTATTATTAACTTGGACAATGAAGCAACAATTTTAAATGTTGGTATCCTCAATTATTGTTATATACTAAGTTCATTAACTAAGTAATTAATTGAACAGTATTCATTGTAATCATTATCATTGTGATTAAAATATTAACATGCAATTTAAAAATAATAACTTAATAGAAGTATATTAATAGCACAATAAAATCAATTACCTAGTAATAATTATTGGTTTGGTTAATAATTACTTAACAAAATTTATATTTAATATAATAATATATCAAGAATCATCCATCACATGGAGGTGAAATAGCACCCCAATATTTCATACATCCTACTTAAAGTCATGGCATCTCATTCCATCTTAAATCCCACCTTAATTAATGAGTTAAAAATATAGTTAACAGCAACAATCTGCTTGCAGGACAGGGCTCTCTGCATCTAGAGGACGCTCCACATCATCCTGACTTCGATGAAGGAAATGCACAGAAACCAGAATCTTTAACTACAGAAACCTGACATCAACAACAGCTAATGTTCGGAAAAAAAATTCACCAGGACAACAGAGAAAGACTCAGGGATTGGACAATCTAGTATGCCTGAAACCCACAGTCGGTCTTATGCCAGAATACTTCAGGGATAAGATCTCCTTGTGTTTAGGCCAAGGCTTTTTTCCATTTTCCTCATATTTTGCTGGGCCTATGCAAACAACACTTGCCATTCTCACACCATTATTACTGTATTTTTTTAACTCTTATCCTTTAAAAAAAAAAAAAAGAGGAAGAGCTTATTAAACTTTCTGCTGGTGCTTTAATGAGTTCATTTGGTAATAATTTTCAAAAATATGCTTACTACTGACCTTTTTCTTCTTTCATTTCTCTTCCACCTCTTTAGTTTTTCTTTCATTTTTCTATGTTTTTAATTCATGTTGCTTTTGTTCTTCCTAAAACGAATGTATTATGATCAGTTATGTCAACTATGTAATGCATTTTCTTTAAATGAATTAAAAATTTTTTAAAATTTTAATTAAAATGTATAGTTAAATAATATTGAATGTAGTTATTCTAATGAATAAATACAATAAAAGACTATATGTTTATTGCAGGCCAAGTAGAAGACAGATTTCATGGCTAGTCCTATCTGCCTTTAGCCAGAAAATACCTGTTCACCTGTCTAAATGGTTTATGTCAAAAACAACAAAATAAAATAATAACTGGAAGTTGTAATCATTCCAATATATACAGCATTTTTTTTTGTTTGTTTTTTTGGGTCACACCCGGCAGTGCTCAGGTGTTACTCCTGGCTCCATGCTCAGAAATTGCTCCTGGCAGGCACGGGGGACCATATGGGGCACTGGGATTTGAACCGATGACCTTTTGCATGAAAGGCAAACGCCTTACCTCCATGCTATCTCCCCGGCCCCTATACTGCATATTTTTATAAATGTCAAATACATAAATAGTTCTCATTGTTAGTTGATTAGATACCAAAGTGCTATATTTAAACTTACTATATTATTTTACTAAAGTAATATAATTTTTACCACAAAATGTGAAAATGAACTCACCACTATTAGAAAGGACCCTTTATTGTGGACTTCTACTGAACAGCCTGGATAAAGATTCATAATCCTCGAGATACACAGAGAGTTTAAGGACAAAATGTCAACCCACTAAGCAAATTGGATCATTCAATAAAAATGAAAATACCGGTAACTCCCCTTACTTAGCTTAAAGATTTTAGTTTCTAAAACTTAAGAGATAAGGAATTCTCAGTGAACTCGGTCATTATTGAACAACAAAGGTCAAAAATAGCTGAAGGTAAATATTGGGGAAATTAGAAAAGGAAGTCCCTTGACCTAAAAGACTCAGGACTTCTTGGCATACCGTCATGGGAATAATGACAGGCTCCATACACGCTCCTTTTCACACCTCAAGGAATTTTTTCAGTGCCAGGAAACTCCGCTCAGTTGTGGCTGATGATATCGGACCTCTGACTAGAGATCTTGGTATTTGCACAAGTCATGGGATGCAGCCTAGACTAGCTTCTTTCCTTACGGTTCTAGCATTTCTTTTCCATCACTGTTGTAATCAGTCATCTGTAATTGGTGGTCTTGGTTTTTGGACAGATCCTAGGATGAGCCTAGGATAGAGAGTCCTTCATTGTGTTTGCAAAAGAAACTGCTCTGTCGCAGTTGTCAAAGTCAGACCTCTGGAATTAGAGATCTTGGTTTTTGTACAAACACTAGGAAGAAGCCTTGGCTAGGGTCTTTCTTTTAGGTCCCAGGATAATTTCTGCACAGTCATGGTTGTCAAGGTCAATCTTCTGTAGTTAGTAATCTTGGTTTTTGCACAGACCAAAGGATGATGATATGTCTTCTGATTTCATCCTACAATGGTAGGATGATTAGATAGGTCAACCTGCTGTTAGATCAAAAAAAAAACAAGCAAAAAATAAGTCTTGCCACAGCATCCTTCCTTTCTTTTCTTTTTTCTTTTCTTGTATTTGTTGCTGTGGTGCTTTTTTGTAGTTGCTGGTTTGGGTCGTTTGTTTGAATTTTGTTTCTTTTTTTGTGTTTTGACTGGTGGTGGTTGTTGATTTTTGGGGTTTTGTAGGGTATTTTGTTTTTGGTTTTGGTTGTGGGTTTTTTTTTTTTTGCTTTTTTGTGATGATTTTCTTCTTTTTTCTTCTTTCTTCTTTTTACATTGGCATTTATAACTTCTAGATGAATTCTACTTGTTTTTGTTTGTTGGTTGGTTGGTTTTGTTTTTTATATTTTTGTTTTTGTTTTCTTCTTCTTTCATCTTCTTCTCTTCTTTTTTTTTAAACAAAACTACATAACTTGAATCATCTTGTTCTACCTCATAAATTGAGGGGGGGATGTGGGTGGTACCAGAATCAATGTTCTTATGAACATTGAGTAGAAATTTAAAATGATCAGATTTAAACACCAAATCCAAAGTCAACGACAACAGAATTGATACCCAGTTTTCAATAAGCTATACACAGAGGGGACCAGTTATATTAACAGTCTGGGGGCAAAAAAGGAGGATGCTGGGAACAGGGTTGGAGGAAGGACAACACTGGTGGTGGGAATACCCCTGATTCAATGTCACTATGTACTTTAAATATTATTGTGAAAGACTTGTAACTCACGTTGATCACAATAAAAATTATTAAAAAAAAAAAGAAAGAAAAAATGGGCCCGGAGAGATAGCACAGCGGTATTTGCCTTGCAAGCAGCCAATTCAGAACCTAAGGTTATTGGTTCAAATCCCGGTGTCCCACATGGTCCCCCGTGCCTGCCAGGAGCGATTTTCTGAGCAGATAGCCAGGAATAACCCCTGAGCACTGCCGGGAGTGGCCCAAAAACAAAAAACAAAAAACAAAAAACAAAAAAAAAAAAAGAAAACAAGTAACATTGACTATATTTGGGTATGATACTGGATTTAGATTCTGATGAGGGTAACAGTTTTGCATATAATATTTTTATTTCATATGATAATATAATTACATATTACTTGCAAAATAATAGTATAGCAATTACATCTAACTTTCTGGAATTATGATTGCATGCTAAAATACATCATGAATGGTTAGGATTTTAGAAAAAGGAATTCCTGAGCTTGGGGACTTTCTTCGCAATTCAGTAACTGAGTTTATGCAACAAGTACTAATTCTCTGTTCTTTATTTTCTCATTTTTTAATGGAGAGAACAGCAGTACTTAAGATAATTATGGTGAAGTAATTATGTGAAGGATTAAAAGTTCATGTGTTTATCGATAAATATAAGCTATTCTTATTTTCACTTTCTATTGGTTTATTCTTTTATTGACAAACTTATAATGTAGTATGCTGAGAATATTTGGATACTATCCTCAGGAATAAAATGATTATAAGTAAAAAATAGCTGAATATAAGATATAGTTATATACAAAGAAAAATATTATATTTTAGTTACTATTATGGTGTAAAATAAAAGCTAGTTAATCTATGTTAGAAAGATAGTAACACCTTAAGAGCTAATTAAAAAAAAAAGACCATAAAAAGACAAATTTTGTACAAGCATTGTCAGGCAACTCCTCCTCAGATCCTGAAAATGAGCTGTTGACTAATATTAATCTAAGGAAATTTACCAGAGGAGATTCACATATTGACAAAGCAAGAAAGTGTGCTTGAGTGGTGAGCAGCCAAACAAGGAGCTCCAAGCAAAAATACCTCTGCCTCCTGATTCGAACTATGGTTTCTGAAGGACAGTCTGTTTTCTGGATGGTTCCAGGCCTAACTAGCTTGACTGAGTCTTTATTTGATCTGGTCTAAGCATTGTAAACATCCCTCAAGATGTTTACAAGGTTACAAGGTTCTCTTTCCTATTTCTCCTTTCCCTCACTCCTTTCTCTCTTCTCTCCTCTAACTCACAGACCTGAGGTAAAGAGACAACCACTTTACCAATGGAGCAACCTCAACTTTTCAAATATTCCTACTTAATCTCTACTTGAACCCAATTAACAGGATTGGTAATGCTTTACCATCCTTTATCTTCTTTTTTTTTTTTTGTGGTTTTTGGGTCACACCCAGCAGTGCTCAGGGGTTACTCCTGGCTCCATGCTCAGAAATTGCTCCTGGCAGGCACAGGGAACCATATGGGGCACCGGGATTCGAACCAATGACCTTTTGCATGAAAGGCAAACGCCTTACCTCCATGCTATCTCCCGGGCCCCACCATCCTTTTTCTTATTTCTTCATTATTTAGTTGTCCCTGTTTAGTGCAAAGAGGAATTGCTTCTAACATGATTGATACAGAACATAATATTACATAAAGATCATTTATATATAAAAAATATATAATGTGTTTATTATAAAATGTAATATTATATATATTCCAGGTTTAAGTCTATATTGCAAGATGATCATAACAAGTAGTCAATTACTATGTTATTGTTATACATTATTAGTTATATATTTTTATAATTATAACTTTTCTGTTATCCTTGACAGGAATTACTGGCAAAATTTTAAATAGAATGAGCCAAAGAAGCATCAGAAGCATAACATAATGATACAAAGGTTAATCTATCAGGGACATAAATCACAAGCTTTGTAAGCAGTCAGTTATGTAACCATGAAGTATGTAAAATAAAACTAAGGAAAGGATAAAGTTGGCAAGCTCATAATTGAAGTGGGTGATTTAACATATCTTTCAACTATGCCTAAAGCAAGCAGACACAAAGGTAGTAAGGATGTGGAAGATCTTAATGGTAAAATAACAAGCTTGATTTAATGGCTATCTTTAGAGTCCTATACCTTCCAATCAGATAATGCACATTCCTTTCAAGACCACATTAAATATTTACCAGATTTGATCCTGTATAAGGCAAGAAGGATTCAATGAATTGCAAACTATCTTGCAATACCCATCAGCTACTTTCACATAATAATAGTATTATTAGGAATTAAAAATTAAGGGCCAGAGTGACAGTACAGTGGGTAGTGTGCTTGCCTTGCATGTGGCCAATCTGGATATGATTCCCAGCATCCTATGGTTGCTTGAGTACCAACAAGAGTGATCCCTGGGTGCAGAGTCAGAATGCCCGAGCCTCACAGAATTGTAGCCCCAAAAACATAAAAATATTTTTTTACAAAACTGACCAAAATTCAAACATGTTTCAAATGTATAGAAATAATTTACATTGGTCACTTTAGATGGTACTAGGGATTATTACAGCAGTTAGAGTGCTTGTATGTCTGAACCAGGATCAATACCTGGCACCACATGTTCTCTTGAGCATCTCCAGGTGTGGCCCTGGAGGTCACTAAGTATCACCTGGGTAGTCCTGGTGGACCCTAGCACTCAGGCCTCAAACATTACTGAATTCTCAGGCCCTAAGAAAACCTAGTTGACCCAATGTCACCTGAACACTACTTGGGAGGCTCCACCAAAAGTAATAAATAAAAAGCACACATATTTACAGAACAAAAACAGCATAACTTTGTTTTTTAGTATGTCTTAAAGGTCTTAAGGTTCAGGGAAGATGATTAGTTTTAAGAGTTTTTATTCAGTTTGTCAGTCTATATTGAGATTTTCATGATCTTGCTCTGCCATAAGAGAAACATAACTTTATTCAAATGATTATTTTCATTATTTAAAAACTGAGATTTGCTATCAATTTAAATATCCACCAAATAAAAATAGTTCTTATAGTACTAAATAAAATATGCAACAATTAATGGTAAGTTTAGAAAGGATCTTATTATAATATAGGATATAATTATGTAAAGGGTTTTGGTTTGTTTCTGGTTTGGGGCTATACTTAGCTATGCTCAAAACCTATCCCCTAGCTCTTCAGTCAGTGATTACTCCTAACTGGCTATGGGAACATACAGAGTTCCAGAGATCACAACCAGGTCAACTGCATGCAAAGCAAAGTACCCTGCCTACTTTATCATCTTTCCAGCCAGCTTATATGAATATAATATCTATATATTTCTTTATCTGTAAATATAGATAGCTTTACATTTCTTTGTCACAATTTAAAACAAACTAGTTTACAACGTTTTTATACACTATAATTTTAATTTCATAAGAAGCAATGGACATCAGATGTCAAAGGTCACAGGTACAACAGTGGTATAGAGAGGTGTAGATTGTGGTATAACTTTATATCCAAACCACAGACCCAACAGCACTGAAAGCATGAGACCCAAACTACAATGCCCAAACTTTAAAAGATGCCTGTCAAGGGGCTGGAACAGTAGCACAGCAGATATGGTGTTTGTTTTTCATGAAACCAATGGAGAAATTTCTGAGTGCAGAACCAGGAGTAACTCCTGAGCACTGCTAGGTGTGGCCAAAAACAAAAACAAAAAAGGTGTCTATCAAGGAGGCAGGCTTGGAAATGGGCAAGAACCTGGACCACTGGTCGACAGAAGTTAATATTGGTGGTGGGATTGGTGCTAGAACATGACATGCCTGAAACTCAATTATAAATAACTTTGTAAATTGTGGTGCCCTAATTGTAAAAAGTTAGAAGAAAATTTATGAACACTTTAGCTGTATTTCTCTTAGGTTTGATTTTTGGATGGGAGGGGAGTTTGTAATTTCTATCTTTATAAATACTCTTCTATGTGCTCTACAAAAAGCATATGCTACCTTTATAGTAGTAACTAACAAGTAATTTGGAGAGGTTTTATATTATGTGCTCAGGAGCCCAGGGGCCACTCAGCAATTTAGAAATAACTGCTCTTGGTGCTGCCAAACCTGAAGGTCAGGTACACTGCCCAACAAAGCAATATGGTGCTGCTCCGCCCATTAGAGCTGGGGGCCACAGGGGCCATACCAGGTGGTACTGGGGGCTGGTGGTACATACGTGTGTATGTATGTATGTTTGTTTGTATGTATGTGTAAAGTCATATAATGCCTATAAAACTATACATATTAGTTATAAAACTATCACATTTACAGAAAGATTGAATGGCAGGTAAAATGCAACTTATAGTTTAGTGCTTCTCAAACTTTAACCTACATACAAATAACTGGGGGTCTTATTAAAGTATATATATATATATATATATATATATGTATGTACAAAGGTATAAAGTATAAATCCGAGATGGAAAATGAGCATCTTTATTTCTTTCAAGTTTCTGGTCCATGATACTTTTTTTTTTTTTTTGGTTTTTGGGTCACACCCGGTGACGCTCAGGGGTTACTCCTGGCTATTTGCTCAGAAGTCGCTCCTGGCATGCACGGGGGACCATATGGGGAACCGGGGGATCGAACCGTGATCCATCCTAGGTTAGCGCAGGCACCTTACCTCCAGTGCCACTGCCCGGCCCCCAGGTCCATGATACTTTAAGTAACAAAAATGTATACTAGTCTTGATTTTAAGGCAAGGGAGAGGTAGAGGTACACAAAGGATAAAACTGGCATCCTATTGTTCTCCCACTATTCTTTCTATAACTACTTTTTCTGCCTTAAAACATACTTAATAAGGTTAAATGCATATATGAAATTTTACAGATCTTTTAATTCTATCTATTCTGAAGAAAATTCTAAAATTTCCCAGTCACAGGGCTCCCAGAAAAATGACCTTTTAGGGCATTTGTCTGATTTTAATATTAAAGTTGATGTCTTGTTTATTCCCTTCACCAAAATATGGAGAAATCATTTTTATCCCTAAACCTATGTAATTCTTGAATTGACATAACAATTGCATATTTTCAGTAAATACTTAGATGAAGAAAATCAATGATGATGAATATAGTAACAAATTAGTTATTAGAAGTGCTTGAAGACAGGTTTTGCTCATTGGTGACTTCACAAAGAGTGAAGAACTCAGTTAGAGAAATAACTACATTTTGAACTGTCCTAATAATGAGAATGTATGAGGGAAATGGAGAGCCTGTCTATAGTACAGGCGGGGGTTGGGTGGGGAGGAGGGAAATTTGGGACAATGGTGATGGGAACATTGCACTGGTGATGGGTGGTGTTCTTTACATGACTTAAACCCAAATACAATCAGGTATGTAATAATCAAGGTGTTTAAATAAAATATAAAAAAATTGAAGATTTTATAAATACCTTCCTATGATCCTATAATTCCATGATTAATAAAATATATAAGATATAATATATGCATATATGTACATATAAAATGCACAATACAGTATATAATATACAATATACTATATGTATATATACACATGCAATAGATGATGTATATAACATATTATATACTTAATGTATATAATGTAATATATTATATTTAATATGATATATAATGATAAATAATATATAATATAATGGCTATAATAAAATGATATTAATTATTAAATAATAATACCCCAGTAAAACCTTGTTTCATGCACATATTTATTTGGGAACTTTGGGATATCCTCCCAAATAGTACTCAGAAGACTCTTGTAATTATCATTCAAGTAGGTCAGCAGTTCCAAGAAAGGCCCTGTGATCAGGTGTTACTTGGGTTCTGTAATTCTAGGGTCCTCCTGGGACTCTTGAACTATACCCATTAATTCTCAAGGGACCATGTGGTGCAAAAATTGAACTATGGTCAAGCATGAAGGATATGTTCCTTAACTGTTTATACTATCTATCCCTCTGACCCATAGGTGATTAATTTTAAATCTTTTACTGAGTTGGTTACAGTTAATTACTTTTATGATAGATCAGAAATTCTTTACTATGGTAGAAATAGATTTAGAAAAATGTATAAGCTATTAGCTATAAACTTTAAGAAGTTTCAAATTCCTCAACTTGGCAGCTTATCACCCCAAATAATACTACTGAAAAGAAAGTCGACATCCATTCTAATTAAGGTGATAACCAGCTTTTAGCAATGAGCAACTGGGCCTAGAGAGTTTACTCTGCCAGTGCAAATTTTAAATAGCAGGAAGTTAATTAAAATAATAAGGAAAGAGCAATTTAAGGCTGACACTGTTCCAGCAAGTCCTAGGAGGATGGAAAGTATTGATGGCCTTGGTTGACAGCATCGTTCTAGATCCTGGCTTTAAGGCAGCAGATGCCTGCTGATGCTGGAAGCAAATGATCATAATTAGGAAAAAAAAGTTAAGGGAGGGATTGGAATGAATAATCATCCATCATTAGCAAAAATTTACATTTCAATTCTGAGGTCTAGAAGAGAAACTACAAACATCGCGTGGCTCTCATACCCAAATCCATGTTAGAATCTTCTAGAAATTTAAGAACAAACAAAAAATAAACCTAATGCTGAATTTTCACAACCATGAGTTCTGATTTATTTGGTCCAGACTGGGTTCTCGGTCTCAAGGTCACAAATTTGCTCAAGAGGTTGTTTTAGTGTTGAGTTATCTGCAAGATAGAGATGATCATTGTTTCCAGAACTATAGATATTTCTTTCCTTCCTAGATTCCATAGTAGCCATCCGATTTGTTGCAGATGTAATGGATAAAGTGCCTTGCTCCACATTTCTAGAGCATCCTTTTAAATAGGTCAAGAAAAAAAAATAACACAAATGGGAGCCAGAGCAATAGCAAAGTAGGGAGGACATTTTCTTTGCACTTGGCTGGCCTACCCTGGTTCCAAACTTGGCATCCCAGATCCTCCATCCATCCCCCAGCCTGCCAGGAGTGATTACTGAGTTCACAACCAGGAGTAACCTTTGAGCTCGGCCAGGTCTGACCACCCCCCTTCAAAAAAAACACCCACAAGTGACTCAATTCATTTGAAAAAAAATTCTTGCCAGATTCTTTTATCTAAGTCTTTACTCAGGCCAATCCTGCAGAAGGCAGGAAGTTTTTTGAGTAAGCTCTGGACAAAATAAATAATAATTCTGTAATTCCCAGTTGGTCTATTGTATCATATTATTACACCTGCTTTCACTTGCTGGGTGTGTGTGCTCCCCTGTTCTCCACAAACATGCTCATGTAAATTGTGAATAACTCACATTCAGATGTAACTAAATCGTTCTTTCAAACCATTTGCAAATACCTCTAGAATACAGAATGGGTTTGAGAGATAGTGGGTAGATTCTTGCCTTCATATAGCCAACTCTGGTTTGATCTCTAGCACTATATAGATTGTTGGTATTTATTGGACTTATATGTCATTGTATGTAAAATGGCTATTTTAACCACCTTAATTCTAATAACATAGGATGTCTATTTCTTCGTATCTTCTCAAATTTCTCCCAACAGTCTTATATTTTTCAGGTTATATGTATTACAGCTCCTTGATTAAATTTTTAAAGCATTTTATAAATTTTGATACAATTATGTACATTATTGTTTTCTTAATTTCTCTTCCTTCTAATTACTGTGTACATGTATAAATACAACCAATTTTATTTATTTATTTATTAATTTTGCTTTTTGGGTCACACCCTGTGGCACTCAGGCATTACTCCTGGTTCTGCACTCAGAAATGGCTCCTGGCTTGGGGGACCATAGGGAATACCGAGAATCCAAACAAGGTCAGTCCAATGCCAACCACATGTAAGGCAAATGCCCTATAGCTGCGCCACTGCTCCAGCCCCAAATGAACCAATTTTTATATGCTTCTTTTGTAGCCTGTTTGACTTTCTATTATAAAGAGAGCTGCTATAAATATTTGTATGTAGAATGTTTTGTGAACATAAGTTTTTAACTCAACTTAATGCATATCTGGGAGTATAAGAACTAAATAGTTTGTTAAGACTAGTTTTAATTATTTAAGAAAATGCAAATCATATATTTTAAATTCTGGCCAATAAATGAATGAGAGTCCTATTGTTCTAGATGTTTATCAGCATGGGTGTTGTCAGTTTTTTGTTTTGTTTTGTTTTTTAACCTTTCTAAGGAGTAGTTTGTTGTTCAATACAATCTCCAACAACAACTAAGGTTAAAGCAGCTGTTCTGTCATCTGTATATTTTCAGGAATGAATGCTTTTTTACAAGTCTTCTAAGAGATTCTGATGAAGACCGAAGTGAGAGGGACATTATTCTACATTCATCATTTGCTCACTTGTGTTCTTGTCCTTTGTTCTTGTCATCCTAGAAAAAACTAGGACATTTTCCCTTTTGCTTGGTTTCACAGCTAAATAGTTATTGTCACTGAAATTTCATCACTTTCCTACTTATTATCATTCTATGTATATAGAAGAGTGATTCACTCCCAAAGCCCTAAAAAAAGAGATAAACAGGGAGATAAGTCCCAAGTATCCTCACAGCTGAAAGACACTCAAATTTCTATACGTTGATTAATTTATACCCAGAGATGATCCAGGGTCACCTGGCCCACCTGTTTAGAATCTCACATTGAGAGAGGGACATCTGGTGCCATAGTTTTCAATTACAATTTTAAAAAACTGCTTTTTATTCTGTAGAAATGAAATTTTTTAATTTGCATTGAGACCAATGTGAATTACAAGTGTAAATTTCACGCTGTGTTTTAGGTACATAGTGGTAGTGAATTAGGGCCATTTCCCACCACCAGTGTTGACCTCCCTCTGCCACTGTTCCCAGCATGCATCCCATACCTTCACCCTTAGTCCCCAAGACTGCTAGTGTAACAGGTCTCCTTTGTGTATAGCTTGTTATAGTTTGGGTCTCTTGATTCTGTTGGTATTGACTTTGGTTTGGGTATTTAGGTCTGACTCTTTTATTTTCACTCAAAGCTCCAAGACCACTTGACCCCAGGATTCCATCCACATTTATTTTTCTAAATTTGTAAGAAGACATAGAAATATGAGGAGGAACAAGATGATTCATGTTCTATGGTTCTCTAAAAAAGAAAAGGCAGGAGACCCTATCTAGAAGCTATACATATAAATTAAATTAAAAGAAAAAAAGAGGGGCCAGGCTGTGGCGCTGGAGATAAGGTTCCTGCCTTACCTGTGCTAACCTAGGACAGACCTCAGTTCGATCCCCCAGTTCCCCATATGGTACCCCGTGCCTGCCAGGAGCGACTTCTGAGTGAATAGCCAGGAGTAACCCCTGAGCGTCACCGGGTGTGGCCCAAAAACCAAAATAAATAAATAAATAAATAAATTAAATAAATTTTAAAATGGGGGGCAGGTGTGGCAAGTTTTGTTTTGTTTTGTTTGCATAGGCACAGTAATTATTGGGGAAATTGGACAGGAAATCCCCTTGGCTTAAAAAATACAGGATGTCTCTACCCTTGAAGCATACATTAGACCACCAACTACAGGCTCTGAACATGTTAGTTGTCAAACCCCAAAATCATTTTTACAGTACCAGGACACAATCTGCTCAGTCACACTGTCAAAGTCAGTCCAATATAATTAGAGATCTTGGTTTTTGCATAGATCCTAGGATGAAGTCTAGGATAGAGTCTTTCTTTATGGTCCCAGGAAAAGTTCTGCTCAGTTGCAGTTGGTGTAGTCAGTCTTCTG